>VMDR010023647.1:0-15464 GCA_007922815.1 Macrotus californicus | reverse complement strand
CAACTAGAACAGGAATAGAATTACAGAAATGGAGATCACACAGAGGGTTATCATCAGGGGGGTGGGTGGGGAGAGAGGGGGAAAAGGTACAAGGAATAAGAAGCATAAATGGTGGGTAGAAGATAGACAGGGGGAGGTTAAGAATAGTATAGGAAATGTAGAAGCCAAAGAACTCATATATATGACCCATGGACATGAACTAAAGAGGGGGATTGTGGGGGGAAGGGGTGTGCAGGGAGGGGGATGGGGGGAGGAGATGGGACAACTGTAATAGTATAATCAATAAAATATATTTTAAAAAAAGGAAAAAACAAAAAAAAACAAACAAACAAACAAACAAAAAAGAATAGTATAGGAAATGTAGAAGCCAAAGAACTTATATATATGACCCATGGACATGAACTAAGGGTGGGAGGAATGTGGGTGGGAGGGGGTGTGCAGGGCAGAGGGGAATAAAGGGGGAAAATGGAACAACTGTAATAGCATAATCAATAAAATATATTTAAAAAAATAAAAATTAAAAATGGATCTGCCTTTTTACCCAGCAATCCCACTTCTGGGAATATAACCAAAGGAACCCAAAACACTAATTTGAAAGAACATAAGCACCTCCATGTTCACTGCAGTGTTATTTACAATCACCAAGATATGGAAGCTGCCCAAGTGTCCATCAGTAGAAGGGTGGATAAAACAACTAGGGTACATTTACACAATGGAATACTACTCAGTCATAAAAAAGAAGAAAGGTTTACCCTTTGCGACAGTGTGGATGGACCTGGAGAGCATTATGCTAAATGAAACAAGCCAGGCAGAACAAGACAAATACCATATGTTTTCACTCATATGTGGAATCCAATGAAGAAACTGAACTAACAAGCAAAATAGAGGCAGACTCATAGACAGAGGGCCAGATGGCAGCAAATGGTAGGGAAGAATAGGGGGTGGAGGGATCACACAAAAAGGAAAAAGGACTCATGGATGTGGACCACAGTGTGGTGACTGCAGTGGGTAGGGGGGATAAGGGGACTAAGTGGTAATGAAAAAAACACACATTAAAAAAATAGAAAAAATAGGAAAAAAGAAAATACGGTCATCAAAAAAATTCTATGTACTCCCTGTTTTCTGAAGGAAACTATCTGATATCACAAGTCTCTCATATGGCAGTGATTTTTTAAACAAATCACTTTATCTTCATACTTTAACCAAATTTTAATTACGTATAATAATCTATCATTATAATCATTATGTGCATTTTAAAAACTGCTATCTTAACAAAAAATGTTTATGTTAAGTGACATTAAATTATATTTTGGCCATCATCACAGTACTAAACTAAGTGAAGAGTAAATATCGGGTTAATGTGATGAATGTAGATGGTTCTATTACACTGGTCACCTATTCTCATCAATTAGGACCACGGCCACGTCTCAACTTCATTTTATGGCATATTAAACAGTACACTTTATTGTTCATATACAAAGGTAGGCTACCATGAAATTATACATCCTTATTTTCTGGCTGAAACCCTGAGCACTCGCACACGCCCCGTGGCATTGTAGTATTGTATTTCCAGGGTATTACGGTTCCCGTTCAGGTGCTACTGCAATGTCTTCTTATTGACTGTCCCTTTTCAACCTACACCTTCCTCAGGGGGCATGCCAAGGGCAAACAGCATGCCAGGGGCCTACCGTACAGAAATGATTTCCTCAGGGGTAGTTCCACAGAACAGGTCCAGAGATGAGATGGAGCACAGACAGAGGAAAGCCCAAAGCCTTGAACTGAACCAATGCCCACATTCCACAAAATCACTCCCCTCCGTCACTTCTCACATGATCAGAGAGTACACATATCTGCCTACTGGGTCCCTTCACCACTATTGCGTGGGTGACGTGTACTCAGCCACAGCTCCTAACACTTGATGTGAACTTGATCAGAATCCTCTACAGCAAGTCTCTGATTATCGCTGTCTCCTGAATTCATATCTGGATTCAGGAACAGGTGTTCTAGTCCACTGAGGAAGTCCCTTACAGGGGTGACTACAGTCTGGAAAGGTTACAGACAATTTACATGCACATTTTGCTTGGCCTACATGATATGACCCACTCAGAGTTTTTAATACTTTGAACTGCTTATAATTAAACAACACAAAACTCTAGATTACCGACTTACCTTGGGAGTTGGTAACACCGGGCCTGCATTTCATATGGCAAATTATTCATGCTGCCCCTTTAGACAAAGTGTGAGCTCTCCGCACTGCCGCAATCCCCACCAGCCCCTAGGACCTGCACTACATAGCTCACTTTACTCAGGATACCTACCTTCCTCCACAGGAGGAGTGGGGCACTTGTGTGTGCAAACCCTTTTGTAAAACTGAGTGAGTGATGTGATTCTAATTAGTTGTTTAAAGAGGCAAGCCACAAAAGCAGCATCAGCATTTGCAATGTTACGATGGACATGGCAGCATAACTGCCACTGTAGCTACAATTCCCTCCAGGGAAAGCAGAACAAAGCAACTCCTTAAACATGGGTCACCACGGTTTATGTGACAGAATCTCATTCACACCCTGGGCATGAGTGACTGCACCTGGAAGCAGAACTGGACCGAAACAGTCACCTATACTCAGGACAGTTGCTTAGAAGGAAACTGTCCTGAGACCCTTGTTGAAAGGCACACCAAATACAATGGGCCCTCACTCTTGGTCAGTAGTTTGAAAAAGCAGCAGCATGTGAAGAAAGAAGAGCTAGGTCACTAAAATAGGAATAAAGAGGGACGTTAAACAATATGATAAAGGGGTAAATTCATCAAAAACAGAACAGTCCTGTGCAGGTACCTAACAGAGCTGCAGCGTATATAAAGCAAAAACTAATAAACTGAAAGAAATAAAAAGATAAAAAGCAATTGCAGTTTATAATCATAGTTTCATAGTTACAGACTACAACACTTCGGTCATGAACAATGACGTGCAACAAATCCGTAAGACAAATAGATGAAAGTTAGTTTTCTAAAAATCAGTAAAGATACAGAAAGCCTAACTAGTGAACTTCTGAACTAGCCAACAAACCTAACCTGAGTTTTTTAGGACACTGCACCCATGGAATACATGGAATACACATTATTTTCTAGTGCACATGGAATACTCACCCAGATAGACCATATTCTGAGATACAAAATAAACTTTAACAAATTTAACAGAATTAAAATCATACAAAGAGTATGTATTGATTAGAACCAAAAAACAAAAAGAAATGTAGGAAATCATCAAATATTTATAAAAATCTATTTCTAAATAAATCATGGCTCTTCTCCAGTTGTTGGAATGTGAAGTCTCACACTATCAAATACTGAGGTCATTTAAAGAATCTAAAATGAGGCTTCTACAAACAGCATTGAGCACTGCCTTGCTACAGTTAATTGCTTCCAGATTCCAGGAAAAATAAATAATACTCAAGTTGAAAAAATATATAATTCATGGATCAAAGGTGTAATTACAAGGAAAATCAGAAAGTATGTTGCTTACATAAAAATGCAAACACTACTTATCGAAGTTTATGGGAAGCACCCAAGTACTACCTAAGGGAAAAATTAGCATCTACGCATCATATTACGAAAAGAGAAAGGTTTATAACTAACAACCTAAATAAGCACTCACCCTAAGAAACTAGAAAGACAAAAGCAAATTAAATTAAAAGGAAGTCAAAAAGAGATGAGTAGAATTCAATGAAAATACAGAAAAATATAGAGTAAATCAATGAAATCAAAAGCTGGTTTTCCTTAAAGGTGAATGAAATTGATAAATCTCTAACCAAACTGATGAATAACATATAAGAGAACACACAGGTATGAAAGGAAGAACATACCTACAGATTCTAGAGACACTAAAATAATCATAAACGGAGACTGTGAATAACTTTATGCTAATGTTTTTAGTAACACAGATAATATAGGCAAATTCCCTGAGAGTCTAAGCACCAAAGCCAGCCTAAAAGATATAAATGACCCAAATAGCCCTGCGTCCATTAAAGAAAGTGAATTTAATTTGCATTTCAAAATCCTCCCAGCAGGACACCAGCAGGTCCAAATAGCGTTTTTGGTGAACTGTCCCAAACATGTAAGGAAAACAACAACAACAAACAATTCTGTACATAAGCCCATCCAGAGGAAAAGAGGAACACTCCTCAGTTCATTTTATGAGGCCGGCATTACCCTAACACCAGAACCCAACAGAGACAATACATGCAAAGAAAATTACCTCCCTTCCAAACACAGACACAGAAGTCCTTAGCAAGATATTAGCAAACTGAGTTCAGTAATAACATAGAAAGCACAATTAACCATGATAAGTGATGTTTATCCCAGGAATGCAGGACTCACTCAATATTCGAAACCAATATAGTTTACCACGTCTACGCACTAAAGGGTGTGTGTGTATGTGTGTGTGTATGTGTACGTACATACACACACATAGTCTATTCACTAGGCACAGAAAAAGTGACAAAAATCTATTTTTTCTCATTGTAAACTCTCTTCAACTCTTCAAGCAAGAAAGAGTAGGGAACTTCCACAAAGTGGTGACACGCATTTACAAAAATAGAGGCAGCTAACACCGTATATAACAGTAAAAAGACAACTTTCACCTAATGGCTAAAGTTGCTTTCTTCCTAGGATCAGAAACACGGCAAGGATGGCTGCGTGTGACACATCTACCCAGCACGGAGGGCCGAGCCATCACAGCACAGCGAGGGTCGGGGACAAAAGGCACATGGATTGGAAAGGCAAAAGTAAAATCTATCTATTTGCAGGTAAAGCAACCGAACATTGAAAATTCTAATGAATCTATAAAAAAAGCAATAATTTGAATTAATAGTTTAGTAAGGTTGCAGAAATGAAGGTCAATGTACAAGTATTAACTTTGTTTCTATTCAGAAGCTATGAAATTTTGGAAATTAAAATTTAAAAATAATACCAATTATAACAGACCCAAAAGGACAAAACACTTAAGGATAACTTTAACAAAATATCTGTAAGACCTATACAATCAAAATCACACTACTTGCCCCAGAAAAACTTAAGAACCTAAATAAATGAAGAGGTTCCACACAACCATCAATCAGAAGACTTGACAATGTTAAGACGCCATCTCCCCAAATTCGTCTGTCTGTTTAACACAATCCTAATCAAAATTCAAGTGAGTCACTTTACAGAGATGGTCAAACTGCTTCTAAAGTGTGTGTTAAAAAATAAAAAGTGTATGTTAAAATGAATATTAAAATAGGCAAGTTTGAAAAGGAAATGAGCGTAAGGACTTGCAATACCTGATTTTAAAGCTGTGGTGATGAAGACAGTCTGGGACCGGCAAAAGGACAGACATACAGAGACTCCAGAAACAGACCTACACATATGCGGTCAGTTTATTTCCAACAAAAGTGCCAAGACTGGTCACTGGGAAAAGGATACTTTCTTCAAAACACAGTGCTATAAATTTTAGATGTCCACATGCAAAAATATTAACTTTACCCTTACCTTACACCTGATATAAAGTTAACCAGAAATGGATCAAAACTTAAATTTAAGAGTGAAACGATAACATTTCTGTAGGAAAACATAGGAGAACGTCTTTATGACTCTGAGTTAGAAAACAATTTCTTAGGATACAAAATGCATAAATTATTAAAAGATTGATAAATCAGACTTAAAAAATTAACAAGATCTTGTCTTCAAAAGACACTATGAATAAAATAATAATAATACTAGTCATATCTTGGGATAAAATATTTTCAGAACACATCAAAAACTCGTATTTATAATTCATTAACAACTCTTATACTTTAATAACACAAAAGATCCAATTCTTAAAACACAGCATAGAAAACATACAAATGAGTAATAAAACCACGAACAGATGCTCAACTGCATTAGTCAACAGGCGAACCAAAACCACACAGAGATACAACTACATGTCAACGAGAGTGAGTCAACCTGAATGACCGACAATGTGAAGTGCGCACAAGAACACAGAGCAACTCGACCTCACACGTTTCTAGGGGGCACTGCACACTGATACAGTCACTTGGGAATATCTTCACAGTTTCTAAAAAAAAGTAACATACACCCAAACATACTATCCACCAATTCCAACCCTACGTATTTATCTAAGAGCTATACGCTCACAAAAACACCTATATGCAAAAGTTCATAGCATCTTTATTCACAATAGCTGAAAAACTAGAAACACCTCAAACGTCCATCAACGGTGGCACAGCCAAACAATGGGAAAGTATTAGTCAACAAGGAACAAACCACTGACATCCAACATGGATAAATATCAAAGGCATTATGCTGAGTGAAAGAATCAGAAACAAAAGACCATGCACGGCATGCATCCATTTAAAAAACATTCTATCCCATGGAATGGGCAGAAAGCACACCCGTGGTCGCTGGGGCGAAGCGAGGGCAGACAGGAGGAGGCCACCGAGAATGCCTGCTCAGGAGCACAAATAGACTCTTTGGGGTGAGAGTAACATTCTGCACCACAATTGTGCTGGTGATCAGAAGACTGTGAACATTCGTCAAAACTCAACACTCTGTATGTCTAAACACGAGGATTTTATCGTATGCAAATTATACCTCAATAAGGCTGATTTTTTAATTTAAAAAAAGGATGTTGGAAAGCTCAGAGAATCACTGAGATAGAGAAATGAGCTCCAGGCTCAAGTTCTAGGAAAACATCCGAAACAAAGCTGTAGAAGAGGCTTGAGGCTTGAGGACACTGCTGCAGCTGTCCCTATCACCAAAGCCTGAATGCCAGAACCTGACTGAACTACTACGGAAGCCAAGTCTCTCAGGTACCCCACACATACTAGCACCCCAAAGCCACGCTGCGGCTGCTCTCTGAGCTAGCAAACAGAAGCTCAGCACAGAGCCCGCTAGCGGCTCACACTGTTCTGGTCCAAATCCAGGTCTGACCTGCGTGCACCTGACTGGAGAGCCAAAGTCCAAACTGCAGAGGAGGCTGGAAATGTGAGTTCTCACGTCTGACACTGGGGAAGTGGGCTCAGAATGTGGAAACTTCTCCAAATGAAGAGACGGTATTCAGTATATGGTGGACAGACACGAAACAGGACACGTGTTGGCTAGAGCAAGCGGGAAACATTAAAAGTTGTTTTTCTTTCTTTCCTCTCTCCTAGTTCTTTGAAGCCTGTCTTTGCCAAGCCCTCCATATTTCCTTACCTCACAGGACTTTGCAAGGTGGAAAGCTGAAACTGCCCAAGACAAACAGGCTTCCTGTCTCCCGTGAAAGCCAGTGCTCACAGAGGAAACACTCTGAGGGAGAGGGGGTGGGGGCACCACCTTTGAACATGAGAAAGAAGAAAAAGGCCACTGGGAAGAGCATGGAAGTTGGCCAAGTTCCTGGGGAGAGGGGGCCCAAGCTCTCCTGTCTTTAGGTGCCACGGGGAACAGCAGCTACTGGAAGAGGGCAGCTGACCTTGGGCAGTGAGGCTCTGGGGGTGCAAGGTTCCTGGGGTTCCAGGAGGCACAGAAGCTTCAGAGAAAGACTTCAAAGGACCCTGCAGCCTCAAACACGTGGAATGTTGGTTATCAAAGGGGTCGCCGGGATTCTTGGCTCAGTAAGAGATTGTGCAGGGAACAGGAAGGGGCCTGAATAATAATTGATATTACATTTCCTGCAGCACTGGTAAGAAGAGAATCTCATATTTGTATTTAACTTGATTTAAAGATAATAGATGAACAGACACTTCTTGCAAACCTCTATGGGTCCTAGAAGTGGTAAGTGTAATTTTAAAATAAATCTTAACACCCCAGTCCCAAGAATTATTTTTCCTTAAATATATCTGTGCTTTCACATTTCAGAAATCAGTTAGACAGGGCAGGGCCTGGGAAAAGAAAACTGACCATCGCAGGCTATTTTTTCAATGTCTCAGGGCTGCCTCTTGTTATAGGGGTAACTCTCTGGCCAAATCTAAACTCACAAGTGACTGCCCCTTTTCAGGAGGAAAAAATCAATTTTTTTTTTTTTGCTTTTTAGCTTTCTAAACAACTTCTGAAAATCAAGGTTTTTAACTAGGAGAATGGCTAGGGTAGAAAGAGTGTATTTTTCTTTCCTCATGTAGTTTTGCTCTGTTTTCTAGAGAAATCACAGAGTACTTTATATTCTGGTAGCCCTTTCTGACACTGCCACACTGTCGCTCGAGGTCAAGATCAGTCTGGTTAGCAGAGTGAAGATTTGTATCGGGAAAGACTAACTGGAGTGTCCAGATGGCAAAAGGCCAGATCAATGGCTTTTACTGTTAATACAGCCCTGTTCTCTTAACTTTGCCACTCAGCTGAAAACAGCCCCACTTGGCAATAACGAGGGAGCCCCATTTGCTGAAGGAAACATTCATATAATAACAGCGGCCACATCAACAAGTAGAGCTATTTATGAGCAAATAAAGCCACTTGAAACATCATTAGGAAAGATGCTATATTCTGACACCAATTAAATTCCTCTAAAAAATGGCTTGGCTGAAATATCTTTTTCTTGTTCACCAGTAACATTGCCTCTTTCCAAACTAAATACTACTCTTAAAACGTTCTTGATCTTTTGGATGTTAGTTTAAAGCCTTCTTCAGTGTGTACGACATGAAAATATAGGAGATCTGAACTCTTAGATCTCTTATTTGGGGAAATGAGGAGTTTATCTATCCTGTTAGAAGCTCTTAGAAATCTAAGAACAAAGAAAGAGGTAATAAGGTACCAAAATTGTGTACTGACACGGTGTGTCCAAGTACTTTCCATGGTCCTCAATGGCCTGCTTACGCCAGCCCGGTTTGCGGCACTTCCAGAGCGGGCGTTCCAGGCCCAGGAACACACTGGGCTCTCCCGGATTCACGCGGTCTCTTCCCTTGGCCTGACCCCCGGAGCTGGTTACATTTCCCCTCTACACGCTTCCACAGCACTCACACTTTCTTGAAACTGTCCTAACACTCGAAATTCTCTTAGCATAGGTCTTTCTCACCAGATTCTAAGTAGAAACTCTATGCCCAGTACACAATGACCATAATACAGTAAATGTCCAGTATGTATTTAATAATATTCATCAACAACTTAAGTGAGAAATACTGTTCTAAGCCCTTTATATAAGCTTAGTAACAAACAAGACTGGAAAGTGATATGATTATTAATCACATTTTCACATGAAGAGAGACAGGCCCAGAGATGCTAAAAAATGTTCCCAGATAGAACTGGGTGGGGTTCAAACCTAGGTCTAGTCTGACTGCAGGGCCTTCCTATGTCTACTCCACACGGCCTCCTGGTCATAGCAAAAAAAAGCGCAGGACTCAGAATAAGGAACAGCCACTGGCCATGTAACCTTGGGCATGTTACTTCAACTCCTCCAGCATTGTGGGGTTTTGTTTTTGTTTGTTTGGGTTTTTTTTGCATTTTTAAGAAAAGGGATAAAAATATCTACCTCAGGAGATCACTTCAAAGAAGCATAAATTAAAGTGACTGGCATTAAGAAAGTTCTTAATAAATAGTCATTGAATCTGATCTCACGGGGAAAACCAAAGTGGTAATATGCAGCAGGAAGCAGATAAAAGAAGACAGTAGGAAGTGTGGGTTTAACCAGACTCACATAATTGCCCCTTGAGAAAACTATGCTCATACACTTATTTGGACACAAAGCTATAGGCTGTGATTTTTAATTTACTAAAAGGCTTATAAAATTCACTCTTAAGCATGTTTAAAAGTAAACCTCTTTTGGTGTACGTGTTATTACATATCTATATCCCCCACTCCCTGAGTAAAAAGCCAAAGATTGAACACTTTGCCCTGACAAAGCAGCAGTGAAATTCATAAATGAAAGGCAAAGTAAAAATATAAAAGAAACATTAGAAAACAAACAACTGCCAGGAAATAAAAGTAAAAATGCAAGTGAAACCAAAGAAAATGCAGGAAAAATAAGCAAGAAGAGAATGGGGAAGATAGTGAGGCCAGAAGGCTCTGTTCGGTTGACAGCGTCTCATCCACTGATTAACGTTGTTTCTAAGCAGATTAACCAAATCCCAACTGTTCTACATCAGGTTCTTTCTCTAAGCTTTTCCTCCCTCACATCAGCAAATAAAGAATAAAAAAAATTTAAACACACAAATAAAAAAGAAAAATCACTTATACAAAACAGAAATGTCCTGCATTGAAGATTCACCCTAACATGCCTATTTCTTTCCTTTCATAATGTGCCTACAGTAAAATGATAAAGCTGCAAAGTAAAAAAGAGAAGAATTAGCTTCTCTGTGTAATTTTTAAAATAGAGCATCAAGCCACCCCCTCGGCAATAGGCGGTGCAGTACTGAAGATCATCACATGAAGGCAGGGCGCAAAGAGATGAGGGGGATTGTTATTTTTGTCCTGGGTGCAGAAAGAACTTTTAACCTTCTGATGGATTTCCTTACCGTAACCTTCACCATAGCAACCACAGAACCGCAGTGGCAAGAAATAGATGGGGAGATAAAATATATACCTGATATACACACGGATTCAGTAGTGGCTTCAACGGGAAAAAAATTCACACATTACCCTGAAATCTCGTATTACTGTGGAAGACTAACCACTAAAAACCAGAATTCAGCTGGCATAGTGCAGCTGTTATTTTTCTACACCACTTATATTTGTAACATACTTACAGCACTTCATGGCAGATTCAATCTCTAAAATGAGCCTGCTGTACTTAGAAAAAATCGTTTGAGGCCCACAGGTTTCCCAGTGTTTGGTGAGGAAGGACGGGCTTTTACCGCACCTACTGTTCCTCAACAGCTTAAAGTGTCACAGCAGTGCTGCTGTAAGAGGGTGACTTTGTGTCCACTGTCCACTGTACCGCTGGTGAGAAGTTCAGAGAAACTAAAAAGGGTCACTCCCACTGACAAGGACTTTTATTCCAGGTAAAAACAAGGAAGGACTGTCTGGTCATCCTTTGGGAACTACCTGCCCTAGCTTGCAGTTGGCATTCCCCCATTCGGGCCTAACTTTGATTTTTAACGGCAGGATGAACAAATCTGCACAAGACCTAAGATTTTAGTGTGAAGAGGTCCTGTGACCAGGCCGGCACAGGGAAGCATGGTTTCCTCAGATAACGCACAGCACTCACACAGCCCATTTGGCAGAAAGGATAAAAACCTCTGAGGGCTGTGATGGCAGTGACAACATCAGATGAACGAGTGCGCCCCTTCAAGACTGCTTTTGAGGGACAGCCTACTGTAGCGCTCACTGTTTCATCCTTTACTTATCGGTGCCTGGGAACCGTCTAAGAAAGTGCTAAGCACAAATGAGAAGCCCACCGTAGAATCCAGAAGGGCTCCCTCCTGGGGGACTTTGAGATGTGCACCTTGGTTATCACTGGCCCAGCTCATATATTTCTATCCCACCATTTAAATACCACAGAAGGAAAAAAATGGTATGGCTCCCTTTATTAAAATATGGGGAAAGAACAGGCAATATAGGATTACAGGCACCATGAGTGAAGTGGAAGAGAAACGGAAAAACTATTTTGACAACAGATACATTAATAGCCTGATTGGAAGGAATGCACTTAAATTCTTTTCAGAAATGGGAAGGGAACTGAAGCCAGAGCACTGGTGCGTTATGTGGAGGGCCGGGCGGGCGGGCGGAGAGAAGGAAACAGCAAAATGGCTGGGGGCTGGGGAGCCCTGCGGAAATCGCTCTCTATGCTTCTACCCTGGCCCACAGGCTCATAAAGGCCCAGGCCGATCAAATTTTACATTTATTAATTCAGGCAACCAGCGATATGACAGGCACCAATAAGAGGGGCAAACACAAGAAACACGGATTCTACCCTTATTGAACCTACAATCTAGTGGACATTAAGCTGTTAATCAATTAAACACAATGGTGATGAACGTTATGCAGAAGATAGGCACTTGTGTTTCTCTTTTCTAAGGATGAAGTACTTTCGCTTGCAAGATTTGGTTATAACTTGAGAGGCATTTCTTTAGTAAGTATGGTTACCTCTGGAACCACAGACCCGTCAACAAACTGCTGAGTCCCCAGGTCTCTGGAAAAACAACACACAACCAAGGCTAGCCGGCGGTCCGTGGCTGACACCAAGGGCCCAGTGGATGACCTGGAGAGCCGACTCTTCCCTGGAGTCCTACGACACTGTGCTCTGAGGTGCAGAGGTTTTGGGGGCTCCCACTCTGGTCATCCAGCCACTCCAGACCTGTCTCAGGTGCCGAGGGGACTTTGGTGGAATTTTGATCAAACTGATGTTCAGAGGGAGCACAGACAGGCCAGACTGGCAGAGAGGCATTTTCTTTGGCATGAGAAAAAATGATAGCACACTGGAGACACCAAAGGACAGACGGAACTTTCTGCACGGCTTCCGCTTTTCTTCAAAAATTTAGCTGCGTCCTGTGAGAATCAGGCTGTGATTTAAGAGTGAAACTCGTCCAGCGTCACACTAGTCACAACGAAAACAGTTGTGTGCAATGAAATATGTGCTTCCACCAACTTGTGAGTGCAAGGGCTCTGAAAATTGCAAAACCCTATTAGATGTAAGATATCCCAAGTATTTACACGACACTAATAATCCGTTCCTTCCACGTGATTTTAGAAGTTCTCTCCTGTACTCCCCTGCCAAAACACCTGCTAGTTGGAGACTAAAAGCAGCAGCCCTGCCCTGGCTGGTGTGGCTCAGTGGACTGAGCACCCGCCTGCAAACCAAAGGGTCGCCAGTTCGATTCCCAGTCGGGGCACGTGCCTGGGTTGCGGGCCAGGCCCCCGGTGAGGGGGTGCGTGAGAGGCGACCACACATTGATGTTTCTCTTCCTCTCTTTCTCCCTTTCCCCTGTCTAAAAATAAATAAATAAAATCTTTAAGAAAATTAAATTTAAGCAGTAGCATCTCTAGACTGTGACTATTTTTCTTTTATAGTGCATACCATCTATGTCCCGAACCCAAGAACAAAATTCCTCTCCAGGGCCCTATGAACTAAAGACAGAGCCTCAGACATTCCAATTTAATCATTCCAGACAATTCCATGGCTCTTCAAAGTTGCCTGTGGTTTTCAGGTTCAGCCAGATGAAGAGAGATTACAAGGTACAAAGTAGCTTGCAACTATTAACCACCATAGAAGCATCCAACAAACGTGTGCATGTACAATCTGAGAACATGGAGATAAAATAACTCAAGTTCCAACAGAAGAACAGTATTAATAAAGCTTCAGGAAGAAAGTCGCCATTGAGCTGAAGATGATGAGAACAGTAAGCCTGCCACATTACAATGTTCAAGGATTAAACTTTTTTTTCATGGCACACACAAAGGAGAAATGAGAGGTTACATATCTGTCCTTCTCAAGCCAGTTTCCGAATGAAAATATCCTCAAAGTAACAATCTACTTCCTTCAGCCCCACTTCTCCCTCCAAGCCAGACTCCAAAGGGAACCACCACCTCGTCTACAAAGGCGATCGGTAAGAAAGTGACATCGAGGCCAGAGGTCTAAACAATCCATAAATGGAGCAATCCACTCCTCAATGACAAGGTGTCCCCTGTAGTATTTATGACCCCTCTAATACCGCATCTCAAGATGTGTGTGCGCGCAAGTGTGTGTGTGTGTGTGTGTGTGTATAAAACACTAACAACAGAGAGAAATGGCTGAGGAATGAGAGTTGAATCAGATAAGCAGCTCAATTTCAAATTCAGTAGCTGTTCTACTTAAAACAATTACTTCCTAGTTTTTAATTAGAAGCTAAACAGGAGTAGTATTCTCTAGGTACTCACATACCAATGTGTGCCAGCGCCACCAGACAGACCTGCGCCTGTGCTGGTTCTGCAGCTGAAAGGGGAACACGGCCAGAGAAGAAACGCAACCAACCGAGGCAACAGCGGTGACTTTCTGACAACAATAAAAGCACACCGTCCAGCCAATCCGGTGGTCAGGTGGTGCATTCAGTGAGTTAGCTTTTAAATAAAAGTGTTCTACAAATAGTTTCTCAATTTCATAAAGTAAGGCCCAAAGAAAAAATATTCAAACTGTATAGACTGTTTCAGATTTAGTGGTTTCCATTTCCAAGTTGTTTTTAGCTTCAGTACCTTGCGATCCGTATTTCTCCGTTCGCGGAGTTTTCTGTTCCTGAGGGAGTATCAGTTACCCCCCCTGGGTGCAGAAATCAAGTCGGTGAGCAGACGGCATTTGCTGGTGTTGTTCTCTTGTTCTACTTCCATTCAAAGTCTCTCTGAAACTATTTCGTTTGGATGGTTTTCATGGTGCCGCTCTGAATATCTCCTAGAGAGCTTACAGATCCTTTCACTTTTCAAGCCCATTTTAATGTCTTTTTTTTTATTGGAAGCATTTCAGAATGTTAAGAGAGTGAAAGTAACCTTAAATATTATCCAATTCAATCTCTTTATCTCACAAATGAAAAAACGTACCCACAACAGGGAAGTCATTGGTCTGAAAATCACAGTTAGTGTCAACCCCTAATGCCCAGCTGAGTTTTATTTCCACTGTATCAGATTTACTGCACAAAAGACAGAAACTCAAATACCCAGGAACAAATCCTAAGTATTTATGAATTAGGAGCCTGAAACTTCCACATCTTTCTTTCCACTGTTATTTATTCCATTTGTCATGTGGACATTCACCAAGTGGTAGATGATAGAGAGAGAAAAAATGACTCTGAAATCAATCCATTCTAACAATTTCTAGAACACTTATCATTTTAAAGTTTTTAGATGAAAAGAGGTTAGAAATTGTAGAGAAGAGTTTGCCATTGTGATTTAAATAATTTCAGTTATCTGTGTTTCATGTCTGCCCACCTTCTGTTATGTTATAATCTGCATAAAAACTCAATAAATATTCTCTAAATTAGAAAGTCAGATATTGGTGGTAATGTTTCTGCAGGAGCTCACACTAAATACAAGAGGCCTGACCGGTGTGGCTCAGCTGGTTGGGTGTCATCCTGCAGAGTGAGAGTTTGCCAGTTTGAGTCCCAGAAAGAGCAACCTATTGATGTTTCTCCAATTGATGTTTCTCACCCTCTCATTCTCCCTCTCCTCCCCCCACAAAAAACCCTAAATACGAGAGCTTTGAAAAACTCTGTCAGTTATAGGGAAAATATCGAAAAGATATTGGGCTACACTGGCCAGGTGGCTCAGCTGGTTGGAGCAATGTCCCATATGCCAAAGGATTGCAGATGTGATCCCCAGTCAGGCCGCATAGGAGAGGCAAGTGACTGATGTTTCTGTCTATCTCCACCCCCTTCCTCTCTTTCTAAAAGCAATAGACATATCCTCAGGTGATGATTAAACATATATATATTTATATAAGTAAATAAATACACATACACACATAAAATGGCTAAAGTTATTGCCAAGATATCCTAGTTATGATCATCTGATTGCATCATGTAAGAAAATTCAGAGATCCAAGATTGCAGAGGAGTATGTAGAG
>VMDR010023646.1:0-15470 GCA_007922815.1 Macrotus californicus | reverse complement strand
TGGTGTGTGTAGATTCCTTTTTTAAAAATCTTTTTTTGTGTCTGCCACAGTTTTTTGCTTTGTTACCATGAGGCTTATATAAAACAACTTGTGGCAGTCTGTTTTTAAGTTGATAACAATTTAAGTTTAACTACATTCAGATGCTCTACATTTTTACTCTTCCCCCCATGTTTTATTTTTTTGATGTTAAACTTTACATCTTTTTATTTTGCGTATCCCTTAACAAAGTATTGTAGTTAGTTACTTTTATTCTTTTGTCTTTTTTAACTTTCATATTAGCTTTATAAGTAATTATAACATTAGATTACTTACATTAGGTTGTTCTGAATTTTACTATGTATCTACCTTTATCAGTGAAATTTATAGTTTTATATATTTTCCTGTTACTAATTAGCACCTTTTCATTTAAGCTTAGAGACCATTTAACATTTCTTGTCAAGATGGTTTACTAATGATGAACTTCTTTAGCTTTTGCTTTTCTGGAACACTTTATCTCCAAATTTGAATGACAGCATTGTCAGGTAGGGTATTCTTGGTTGGCAGTTTTTTCTTTCAGTACTTTTAATATATTGTGCCATAGACCCTTGGCCTGCAGATTTTCAGTTCAGAAAACTGATAGTCTGAGATGGGTTCCTTTATATGTAACAGGTTGTTTTTCTCTTGCTGCTTTTAGATTCTTTTTTTGTCTTTAACTTTTGACACTTTAATTATAATGTATCATGGTATGGGTCTTTTTGGGTTTTATTCTTTTTTTTTTTTACCTCTTTGGGTTTCCTGGATCTGGATGTCTTATTTCCTACTCCATGTTAGAGAAGTTTGGAGCCATTATTTCTTCAAATAAACTTTTTGCCCCTTTCTCTCTTTCTTCTCCTTCTGGGACCCCTATAGTGAATGTTTGTCCACTTGATGTTGTCTCATAAATCCCTTACACTATCCTCACCTTTTTCATTGTTTTCTCTTTTTGCTGTTCTGAGTGGGAGAGTTCTACTGTCTTCAGGTTCAGTGACCTTTTCTTTTGTTTCATCTGTCCTGCTGTTGAACATCTGTAGTGTGTTTTCAGTTTAGTTTGTATTCTTAAGGTCTGTGACTTCTGTTTGGCATTTTCTTACATTTGTAATGTTTTTTTATGAAGTTCTCACTGTGTTCATCCATTATTCTACCAAGTTTGGTGAGCATTTTTATTACCATTATTTTGAACTATTAGGAAAATCACTTATATCCTTTTAATTTAGGTCTTCTTCTGAGGCTTATTTTGTTTTCATTTGGGCCATATTCTTGTGTTCCTGAATTTTATTTTACTTTCTCTGTTGCTTTCTGTGCATTAGATAAAATAGCCACCTCTCCCAATCTGAAGGAGTGGCCTCATCAAGAGATGAACCTTGTTTCTCAACCCTGCCCTAGTTCTTCGTTTTCTCTCAATCCTGTGATGTGTCTCTCAATTCTGTGGAAGTCCAAGCAGCCTCTTTTATTTTTAGTGGCTCCTAGTATTTGAAGTTATGCCAAGAGCTGTCAGTATCCCAAAGGGAAAGATCTCAGTCAACACCTGGATTCAGGCTGAGTGGAAAACAGACCATCAGCCAGCAGCTTTTAAAGTATGAAGACATTTGCAGTCGTGTGGGACTGTGAATGTGAGTGCAAGCCCCACTGCCCACTAGAACCAGGTGACCTAGAAGTGTCCTCTGGGTGGCAGCCACAAAAATTGGGGTGCTAAGTGACAGTGCAAGCTCCTTTCTGGCAGATACTAGTGAGCTGTAGTGAGGCAGAGAGAGAGAAGGCAAAGGTGGCATCTGCTGGCTTCTGTTTTGGAGAGCACCTCAGTAGCCTCTATGCATGTGCCCAACCAGAAATCTGCCCCTCTTGCCAGATCTTCTGGAAAGCAAATAAGCCTTTTTCAAAAAAAGACTGGGGGTGTGTTCTAGTCTGCTGTGCCCTAGGGGTGATAGCCAGCTGAGAACTGTCTCTCCAGCTGTTATAGTCCTATGGGACACAGGAATGCAAGCACTGATGGCCACCAGAACCAGGCGATCCAGGGGCATACCCTGGGTTGCAGCCACCAAAACTGGGGCACCAGATGTAGAAATGGGCACCAGATGTATGTACAAGCTGCTGTTTGGGAGATCTTGGTTACCCTGGTGCATGGCAGAGGGAGAGTTCAAAGATAACACCTGCCCTCCAAGGCCTCTGGGGAGGTTCCCAGTCAGCCCTAAGTTGTGTGTTTAGTTAGAAACCTGCCTCTCAGGCAGCAGCTATGAAGGTACGTGAATAGGCCTTTTTTTGCATAAAGACTGGACATCTCAATCTTTTGTGTGTCCTGAGGGTGGTAGCTGGTTAGGAACACTCTTCATTGGTTGCAGTCCTGAGTTTGAGCCCCACTGGTCACAAGAGTAAGGCAATTTAGAGGTGTCTCCTGGGTTGCAGTAAAAATCAGGGCATTGGTTGAGGGTACAAGCTCCTGTCCAGAGACATTGGCAAGCTAGAGCAAGACAAAGTAGAGTATAAAGATAGTGCTTTCTGGCTTCTGTCCTTAGATGCCTGCCACTCAGACTGAAGTTTTAAGATAAACAAATAAGCTTCTTTTCAGTGGGTTGCTTCCATGCTAGGCCTTGGGGAAGGTGAGTGATCCCTTTAAACTGTTTCTCAGTTTGTTATAGCCTTGTAGGTCTCATGGACCCAAGTCCCAGTGACTTTCAAAGCTAGATAGTTGGGGGGAGATGGTTGTATCTCAGGTGCAAATCTTAAAAGTTGGGGTACCAGATGTGGGGGTTCATACTCTTTATTCCTCAATGAGAAATGTACAGTTTGGGTTCCTTCTTGATTGTGGGTTACCATGCTAGTGGTAGGGTTTATGGTGAGATTGTGTCAACATTTCCTGCCTTCTTTGTAGTTTTTTTCTTGTTCCCCTGGTCTGTAGGAATCATTCAGCTACATTTGGTGGGTTTTTTTCCAGAGGAAAGTGTACTATATATAGCTGAAGATCAGTGTGTCTGTGTCAGGGGGTGAGTTTAGGATCTTCCTACATTGCCATCTTGAACCAGAACTCCTTGTCGGGTGTTGATGTGAACATGTCATTAAGCAGAAGGACTGATCTCTTTCATGTCATATAATAAGAGCTGAGAGTTCTGAGTTTTAATCCCAGTTCTTTTTTTTTTTTCATGTATGTCCTAACTATGTATGACACAAAGCCTCTTTGTGCCTCAAAATGCTTTATTTTATTTACTTTGAATAGTTGAAAAATTTTCTAGGATATTATCGCCTCCTTACCATATTATTCCAGAAGTCCTGAGGATACCTGCTGTGGACTTATTGGCACTTCCTTATCTCTCAGCTCCTTGAGGATGAGGGGAATCACTAGGAATAGGGTCTCTTTGGCAATTTTCAATAGTTCTATCTATTGGTCTTTTCTTGTGGAAATGATCTGAGCCTTGTGTAGACTGCTATGGTCTCACTAAGTATAATATTTCCTATTTATATACAAGAGCAAGGAGACTTTATCACAGACAGTAGGTACAGCAAAGACATTTATGACAAGAACACATAAAACACTGGTATGATCAGTAGGTGTGGAATTAAGATATCAGAGACCTGAGGGAGCACGCATTTGGCTGGTATCCTTTTGGCTTCAGTTGTATAGAAAATCATTTTATGCATATAAAGTAAACTATAAATATAATTTCCAAAGACTTACCCACGAGAAAACCATTTCATGAAGATGAGAAATAGAAGTAGAATCAATTAATGAAAATACCTCTTCCATCATATATCATATGAGTTGGCCTGACACTATAGGTTTGCCTTAATTCGTGAAAAACATCAGAATTACATGTATCTCCACGTTTCACAAAGTGAATAAAATATTTTGGGAGAAATTTGGGCTTTGCATGCTATTAAGCCACAGTTCCTCGAGCATGAGCCCCTATGAGGAAAGGGTGGGGATGGCGAGAGCCTGGAGTTGGGAACTTACCGCAGACTCCTCCTGAGAGCTTCATTCCCTGAGTAGAGCAGGAGTAGAAGTTACAGGGCTCAGATTTGGGGCACAGGAAGCAAAAGCTGGGAAGACTCCAGGACAGGAGTGGCTGAGAGCAGCGAAGTGGTCAGCCAGAGCTGTTCCGGAGGATGGAGGTAGGCCAGAAGCTGGAAACAGTGAAGTGAGGACAAGATGAAGACGAACTTCTAGTTTATCAATGTGCTGTTTCTAAGCTTTAAATTTTCCTTAAAATTTTTAGAAAGATTATTGGTTTTAAAAGTCATGTGGCTTCTTTCAGCTGTTGCCTGTCCAGACAGAAATCTCCTCAGAACTTGTTGATAAGTTTAAGAAAGAAGACACTGAGATTCCTATCAACCATGAAAGAGAGACAGGTATATTAGAAGATAACAAATTTTCTTACTCTGAATATTTGTAAAAATAGTGATAAAACCTTACTTGGAAGAGGTCACTGAAAACCCATGATCATGTAAGAATAATAAATTCATTATTGCACCTTTAGAGAAAGAAAACCTGCTAATAGCCTTAAATCATTTTCCCCACCTAATACAGTCTCTCTTCTGGGTCAGCTGGAAATGACAAAGGAGAAAAAAGGGACGTGGGTGGCAGGCAGCAGGGGCCTGTCTACCTACAAGGCTGGCCCTGCACAGATCAGGTGGCCCTTATGAGTTACAGCCCACAGCTGTTTTCTGCAGTCCCTATAGATCTCCAATCAGATTGGAGACCTGACCTAATTTACCAGCTTCTACCAGAAGATGGTGATGTCCCTGCACTGAGGGTCCCACAAAGAGCATTGGAGAGTGTGCCCACTGTTGTGCGTGAATACTGTTGTCACTTTTACATGCTCTTTTCTTAACGTGATAGACCAGACAGAAGAATCCACCAAGCTGGTGGAGTTAACGCATGCTGAAGCTGATGACACAACTGTCCCCTTGAATGACCAGTCTGAGCTTGCTGTGAGTATGGGGGGCTGGAGACAAGATTCTGAACTCTGTCCACCAGGTGGAAGCTGCCTCTCCTGGCGTGTACTCCATTTTCTCCTGGCCGACCATCTGTCTTTTTTTTTTTACCATCCCCTCCTTTAGATTATTTTTGTCAACCTTGTTTATGTGTTCTCTCTTTTCTTTCGATTTGGCTTTCCCATGGAATGAGTGACTTGGTGAGGTCTGCCTCATTCCCTCATTTGGGATCTGGCAACTGAGATGTAGGGAAAGGAGGATGTAGGGAAAGGAGCCTAATCTTTGGAGATAGACATGGTTTGTGCTTACTACCCGTGGGAACTTGGGCAAATCACTGAACATCACTGAGCCTGAGGACTCTCATCTGCCAAACAGAGGTAATGGCTGGTTCTCAGTGTGGACCTCCGGGATTAAAAGCAGAATGCATGTACGGCACCTGACACACTGCGTGGCATATGTAGGGTTCTGCCCCTTTCTCCTTTACTTATATTGGATTACCTGGACACATCGTACTGAACTGGGATGATAGTGTAATGATTTTCTTAAAAAACAAACATACCAAAGGTTATTCCTCCATATAGTTGGTCCCCTTGGGAAGTTCTGTGCTTAGTCCAACAATTCTGACACTACTAAAGACATTTTTGTAAGTTTTCTTTTGATGTTTCCCTTAGTAACTTTGGGACACTCTGATTGTCTTTGATAGTAGCACATTTCTCCTGAGGGTGAGTATCGGTTTTTTGGGACAGCTAACTGTGATGAACAATGAGCCTGGTACCTTAGTATTCAGTGGAAATGCTTTTCCTGGGGGGTGTAGTGTGGCTCCGAACAGATGATAGGAGAGGGCTTCAAAGGCACCGTGATTAAATACATGTTTTTTTTCTGTAGCAAACAAAGACAGCTGATAGTCCGCCTGAAAAATTGAAACTGGGTGATACACAGCAAGGTCAGATTTTTGAATCTATCGTAAATAAGGTTTGGATGATGTATTTATATTTAAGTATTTACTTGGGAAACTTAACATTTTTGTTTTTAATTTTCACCATTAGAAGTTACTTCGGAACATGAACTTTCTTCAGATGTACAAGAACAATCTGTAGAAACTCTGGTTCCTAAACTAAAAGATAAATCTAGGTAAGTGTTTTTTAAAACAAATATAAATCATGTAGATTTCTGTTCATGTGACTGGTTAATGTACAAGTCAGCTGTCTAATTATCCCTCTTTCTGCACGTGGCCACGCCCCTCCCAAGGAGAGAGCATCATGTGCAGTTTTGGTAGAATGATTTGAGCAGTGGTGGAATGTTCTCCTGACCTACGGTCTGCTATTATACCCCCAGTATTATCTTTGGTGATGTATTTTTCTGCAGCAAAACATTGAATAACCCCAGCCAGAAAACTTACATCCCTGGCATTAATTTACTTGCCACTGTGCCTCTGAAGCATAGGTCACTGTTTGTGGGGGAGGGGTCAGAGAGGGGTCAACAAACAATGCTGCTTGCTCCCCTCTCACCCTGCTTTCACTTCCCCTGCTACCCACAAGCCAGTCGGGCCCTTCTGGTGCTGATTCCTGGGTGGGTTTGTGTACCTTCTAGGACCTCGTAGGCCTCACCAACAGTCTCCTGTGAGACTGGGAGTTTCACCCACCACCACAATCACCACAGGTTTTTATAGCCAGAGACATTGAAGCTTCCTTTTACCACCTTGAACCCTAGTTTACATGGCCTGTCTCGTTCCCCAGTTGTTCCTCCTGGTTTATCCATATGCAAAGGTGGGACCACCAGCTGCCACCTCACCTACCAGGTCCTCCAGCCACCACCTTGCCGCACACCCTCTCTGCCCCGGCTGCCTGTCTCTGCCTCTCCTTCCTGTCTGGATGAATGTTTCTTCTTTAACTCTTTGGTTGTCAGTCTTCCAAATAGTTCAATTTTCTGGCAGTTCTGGTTGTTTTTTGTTTTTAAATTTGTTGTTGTCCTTTTGGTTGAGTGAGGAGGCAAAGTATATCTACCTCCACCTCCATCTTGGCCAGAAGTCCTATTTTTAATTTTTTCAGGTAATTCCATACTGTTTTCCACAGTGGCTGCAGCAATCTGCATTCTACCAGTAGTGCACAAGGTTCCCTTTTCTCTGCATCCTCGCCAACACTTGCTTGTTGTTTTATTGATGGTAGCCACTGTGACAGGGATAAGATGATATCCCATTGTGCTTTTAGTTTGTGTTTCTCTGATGATCAGTGATATTGAGCATCTTTTCATATGTCTATTGGCCATTTCTACGTCCTCTTTGGAGAAATATCTATTCAAGAAGACAGTATTTTTAAGACGCCAATTCTTCCCAAGTTATCTGTAGAGTCCGTGCAAATTCAACTTAGATCCCAGCAGATTTTTTCTTTTGTTTGTTTGTTGTTTGTTTTGTTGGTTTGGATGTGGAAAAAAGGGAACCTTAGTGCACTGTTGGTGGAATTGTAGACTGGTGCAGCCACTGTGGAAAACAGTATGGAATTTCCTCAGAAAACTAAAAATGAAACTGCCTTTTGACCCAGCAATTCTGCTGCTGGGATTATACCCTAAGAGCCCTGAAACACCAATCCAAAAGAACCTATGCACCCCAATGTTCATAGCAGCACAATTTACAATAGCCAAGTGCTGGAAGCAATCTAAGTGCCCACCAGCCAATGAGTGGATCAAAAAACTGTGGTACATTTACACAATGGAATTCTACACAGCAGAGAGAAAGAAGGAGATCCTACCCTTTGCAACAGCATGGATGGAACTGGAGAGCATTATGCTAAGTGAAATAAGCCAGGGGGTAAAAGACAAATACCGTATGATCTCACCTATAAGTGGAACCTAATCAACAAAACAAACAAGCAAACAAAATATAACCAGAGACATTGAAATTAAGAACAAACTGACAGTAACCAGAGGGGAGGTGGGAAGGGATAATGGGGGGAAAACGAGGTAGGGTTTTCAGGAACTTCTATGAAGGACACGTGGACAAAACCAAAGGGGGGTGGGATCAAGGGTGGGAAGTGGGGAATGGCTGGGGTCGGGGTGATTGGAGGAAGGTAAAATGGAGACAACTGTACTTGAACAACAATTAAATTTAAAAAAATTTAAAAATAAAAAAATAGTAATTGATAGATATATTAAAAAAAAAGAAATTGGCAGGTTATTTCTAAATTTCAGATGGAAATTTAAAGGTCTGATAATTGCCGAAACAAATTTCATAAAGAACTGCAAAGGGGAGGGCTAACATACCACCTGTTTTCAAGACTTTGTGAAGCTACAGTAATCAAGAGAGTATGGTTTTGGCATAAAGATATGTAAATGAATGGAATAGACTAGGAGGTCCAGAAGTAGATCTACCCATATATGAACAACTGGTCAGTGACAAAAATGCAAAGACAATTCAGTGACAAACGGATAAGTTGTTTTTCCCAAAAAGGGATGCTAGAACAATCGAATATCCATACATGCAATAAAATAAATGTTTTTTTGATCTTTACCTTCTGTCATATAAAAAACTCACTAAAGAAATTGATCATAGACCTAAGTCTAAAACTTATATGAAAGAAAACTTAAGAAAAAATATTTGTGACCTTGGGTTAGCAAAGATTTCTTAGATATGACACCAAAGAAATTGTCTATAAAAGAACAAATTGATAAATTGTACTTAATTAAAATCAACAACTTATGCCCTTTGGAATATAGTGTTAGGGGAATGAAAAGACTAGCCACATACTTGGAGAAAGTATTTGTAAAGCATATGTCTGGTGAAGAACTTACACCCAGAATATATTAAGTATTCTCAAAATAATGCCAAGTCAAAGAAGCCAGGCAATAAAAGAGTACATATTGTATAATTCCATTCACATAAAATACTAGAAAATGCAAACTAATCTATAGAGACAGAAAGTAGATCAATGGTTGCCTGGAAATGGAGGTTCATTGTCTGTTTCATTCTTTTTTTTTAAATTGTGTTAAGAACACCTAACATGAACTCTACTATCTTAACAAAATTTTATGTGCCCCATATAGTATTCATGCCTATAGGCACAATATTATATGGAAAACCTGTAGAATTCGTTTATCTTATATTACTGAAACTTTATACTTGTTGAATAGCAACTCCACATTTCCCCTCCCCTCAGCCCCTGGACATCACCATCCTATTCACCCTCTCCCCAGTTTTGACTCTTTTAGAGACCTCATGTCAGTGGAATCATGCAGTATCTGTCTTTCTGTGACCAGCTTATTTCACTTAGCATAATGCTCAAGTTCACCCATGTTGTTGCGTGTTGCAGGATTTCCTTCTTTTTAAAGGCTGACCAGTATTCCATTGAATGTACATGCCATATTTTGTTTGTCCCTTCACTCATCATGGGCATTGGGATTGTTTCCATGTCTTGGCTAGTGTAAATAATGCTGCAGCAACCATTAGAGTGAGATATCTACTCAAGATCCTGATTTCAGTTCCATGGGATATATGGGATTGCCGGATCATACAATAGCTCTATTTTTAATTTTTCAAAAAGACTGCCATACTGTTTTCTGTAGCAGCTACATCATTTTACATTCTTATGAACAGTATGCAGGGGTCCAATTGCTCCACATCTTCACCAACTCTGAAATTTTTTTATAATAGCAAACCATAAAAGGCAAAATAGCAAATGAAAATACAGAAGGAACTCCTACAATTTGGGAGCAAAAAAAGAAGAATCACCTGATTAAAAACATAGAGAAAGGCTTTGAATAGACATTTTTCCAAAGAAGACACACAAATGGCAAACAGGTATATGAAAAGACGTTACTAATCATCAGTTGATTCTGAAGTAGAGCCAGGCACACACTGCCCTGCAGCTTTGACAGCTCACTGCTCACTTGTAGTCGTGCCCTGCCTTCCTCTGTGCATGCCTGGCAGACAGAGAAAGGCTCAGCAAAGGTTGGTTTTGCTTTAAATACAAGTTGTTAGGCAGAGGGTCTATGGAAGTGGATTGCAAGACAAGTTTGTCTATGTGGTGTGTAATTCCCATGCACCGGGTGCACATTCGCCCAAGGTCACAGGAAGGAGAGAAGAAGTGGGGGTGTGAAGTGAGGGAAGGAGAGGGTGAGGGTGGCACCGTTCTGCTGATGCACTGTATTTTGTTTTAGGAAAGAGTCTGCTTTCAAGGGAGACAGTAAGCAAGAAACAAGGATGTCGGTAATGAAATAACTCTTACTGTTTGGGGGCCTTACTCCCAAATTTTAGGTATTTGCATACCATCTTAAAAATTCCTCATGGCTCTGCTCTTTGTCTCTCTTTTTCTCAATTAAATTTACCTTAAACTTATTTTAAAGGGAATTATCTCACTTTCAAATGGAAAATCAGCATTAGTTGTAACTAATGGTATGTAAGCCCCCAAATAAATACAATGGGAAATAACAAAGCTTACATTAGGCTTTGAGGCTAAAGCCTATTGTTGCGTTTTAAAGAAAGATCAGTAAGCAGAAGAGCAGCGTTAAAACCCTACAAACACTTGGGATTTAGCTGAGAGGAAGCAGACGTGTTGACGAGTAGAAGTTTTCACTCTGAGGCAGTCACTTGGTTCTGTTTCTCCGTGCGCCAGCTCACACATCTCCAGTCTGCCTCCCACCGTGGCTCTCAGCGTGTAGTCAGAGCATTAAAAATCTCTATAATGAACATTAAATAGAATTAAAAAAAAATTGAGATCATGAGCTTCAAACAAAGGAGTTAAGGCACTTTCTGGCTTGCTTTTAACAATGGTTCTCACTCTCCACTGCCCTGTCTCCTAATTGGAATCACCAGGGGAGCTGATGAAAACACTGAAGCCTGGATCCCCTCCGGGATGACCCTGACTTAATTGGTCCAGGGTAAAGCCCAGGCATGGGGATTTTTTTAACCACCCCCCTCATCCTGGTGATTGTAATAGGCAGCCAACTTTAAAAACAGCTGCTCTGGACACTCGTGTTTTTGTAAGTGACTCTCAACACTTTTTATTATTATATAAAACTAAAGAAACTGGGAGCCTTGCTGTGTGGTATTTTTATTGGGCACGTTCAGTGAAGTGATGCTCGCTGTTTACAAGACACTGGGCTGAGGAACCGTGGAACCAATGTAGGTGGTTCCACTAACTCTTCTTATTCTTCTCAAAAGAGTGAGATGCAGACAGGCCTGGCTCCCAGAGTTCCTTTCAAAAATGAGTTCTCTACAACATGTTGAGCTGCTAAACATTTTAAATTGGGTCTTCAAAAATAAATTCCTCTTAAAAACAGACAGTTTACCATCACCCACGTTAAAAGTTATGGGTTGTATTTTCATAAACCAGGATGAGGCTGGTTCCCACCCTAAGCTGATTTCATTTTAGGCACAGGGTGGAGCCTCCAGCTGACAGGTGTCAGTTTGAGAAGAGCCTGTGAGGTGCTGTCACCACTCAGTGCTTTGGATTCATGAGAATCCCCCCTGGCCTGAAATGAGGAGTTGTTAGGAGCTGAGTGCTGGGGCCCCTCTAGAGGCATGGCATTGTAAGGCCTGGCCCCCAGGGGCACCGCAGACAGGGCTAAAAGTAAGATATATTTTGTTAAAGTCAAAGCATATTTCATATTAAAATTGAGTATACACATTGATTTGTTACAGCATTTATAAAAACAAATCCAAAAACAGAAAAGGATTTAAAAATATATAAATATCAATGTACCATTGAATAACCCATCAGAATAGATTCAGTTTGAACAAATCTCTAAACTGCATGGTCCAGGTCCAATTTGAAAAGGCCAAGGTTTAAATAGGAATGACCCCCTTATTTTTATTTTAGTTCCTCTAAAATGTAGACATGCATGTCTTTGCAAGAAATTATTTTTGCACTTTGTTTTGTTGTTCAGGTTAATATTTTGAAGTGACAGTGTTGACGATACTGAGGAGCCTCAGCCTTTAAACGGTTACCTGGCTGGCATCTCTTCAGTTGCAATATCTGATTAGACAGGATTGTGTCATCCTTTCCAACAGCGACTTGGTTGAGAATTGACTAATGAAATAACTTGTTTCTTCTTCTCCCCCTCCTTACTTCTGCCTCTTTATTGTGTAAGAAACTCTGTTAACTCCTCTCTTGTCTTCGTAGTGATATGTTTAGTGTCACATAAAGAGTACTCACCCCATTTACTAGGGCTCATTTGCTATCTGTGTTTGTAGAAGTTCCATTACAGGAAACACCTCTTCTCGGATAGCAATCAAGATTCAAGTTCTAGTACCACTGCCCTCTCTTGGACCAATGACCAAGACAGGAAATCCCTAAAACCATATCCTGGTAGAAGAAAGACAAGAACTAGAAGTAGCTTAAAAAGTAAGTTTGGTGTATGTCTTCTTCAAGTCAGTTTTCACATCAGCCAGTGGGTATTTATTTTTCCATGTGTGATGAGAGAGGGTGCCAAAGAATTGTCCGATCATGTGACTCTTCTTTCCTGCTACAATTACATTGAAAAGGCAGAATGTACCTATGTGGAACAGCATAAAAATATGGAAATGGCCAATGACTGTTAAATATGAACCATGGATAAGTGGACTAGGAGGTCAGGAATCTGATGTGAGCAGCAATCATCAGGGAACGTTTCAGGGGAGAGGTGGGTGGGCCTTGAGCTCATCGTTGGGAAGAAACAGGTTTGGAGAAGGAGAAGCATTGTAAGTTAGGTAGAACCACAAGGACAGACTGAGGACAGGAGGACAGGAGGACATGAGGACAGCATTCAGGAGCATAATCCGGAGCAGAAGACTGCTGCTGGGTAGTGAGGAAGCAAGTCGAATCATTACAAAGGGATCTTAAGAGCCAGACATGTGAGCCAGCTGCAGGAAATAAGAGTTGCTTCTCACTGGGACATGTATAATTGGGAGAGGGACAAATGAATTTTTGTATTCTCATAAGTAAGTATATGCATTGCACACTCTTCCCTTTCATTTTAGTCTTGCCACTCTCCCCTCCCAGCCTGGGCAGTGACCGTGAGAAAGACCAAGTAAGTACCTTTCACCTGGGCTGCCCGTGTGTGGGCATGGCACAGGTCGGTCTGTCTAGGGTCAAACTGCATCTTTTTCTGAAAAAAAAAAAAAACCTTTCAGAAATACGAGAATACCAAAGCACTGGTATGTGAACCATCATCCGTAGAAACTCCTGAAGGTTTAGAATGAATCTTGAGTAAAGGTTTAGGGACTTTTTTCATTGTTCTCAAATGTTGCTGAAAGATTATACCAGTGCTTACAATCTGGGCTTGTTCTGATTTACTGCAAACGTGTGCTCTTTTGAATTTAATTTTAAAATAAACTTCTTGGTTTAGTTCTTCCCTTAGTATTCAGTTTGTTGATATGTTATTTCCAAAGCTTTCAGAGATTTAAACATTTAAATCTTTATTTTGCAAGTGATTGAAATGCCTTGAGGGCTATATAAATACTGAGTAAACCCTCAAAGTTTCTTCATTCCCTTCACTTATCCTTGTTTTATAGCAAAATGGTTAACGAATATGAACATCAGTATCCTCCAGACCAATTTTGAGTTGCCTGATTTTTCCTGTGATTAGCTGAGTTGTCTCTCTTAGCAGCTGGTTTTTCTTTCTTGTTAATTAAACGAGACCTACCCTGTCTGGCTTTGGGGGTTCTGAGGGATCCATGACAACAGTGTGTTTAGTGCTCCGGTCACAAGAGGACACCTGCCCTAACCTGCCTTCTCCTTCTTCCCGGGGACTGAGGCCATCTGGGAATCCCAGGGGCTCTGGGGTTCTGTCATGACAGAGGTTACAGGTGAAACCTGTGAGCCAGAGGAAGTACCCCAATATTTGTTTAACCTGAAATAGTGTTTTCAGAAATAGATCAAACGAACAGTTTTTAGTAGGTGCATCTTTTCTTTTAAATAAGCACCAAAGAAACATCCAAGCTTTGAGAATCCATGCACTGAAGCTGTGTAAGTGATAAGGGTTCCATGCTGGTTTTCAGGGAAGGCATTGCTGACTTTGTACAAATACTGGCTTTCAAAGTTCACTTCTCTGTGTTGGAGTATAAGAGAACAGTCTTGAGCAGGGGTCAGCACACTGTTTCTGTAAAGAACCAGAGAGTAAATACGTTTGGCCCTGTGGCCACAGGGTTTCTGTGGCGAGTGTTCAGTGCTGTGTGGTAGCAGGAAGGCTGCCGTGGACAGCACTGGGATGCACGGTGTGCCGTGTTCCGATAAAATTTTATTTACCAGAGCCTGATTTAGAGCAGTGATTAACTTGGTATGAGGGGAATAAATGGTAATGGAAAAAATACAATAAAGATTCAAGAAAAACTTTAGTAGTTATCAGAATGACCAGGGTGACTTGTTAAAATATAGGTAGCTGGGTCCTGTCCCTAGAGTTTCTGACTGAGTAGATCACAGGTGGGGCTGGAGAATTTGCATTTCCATCAGTGATGCGGACTCCGGCCAGAGGGTCAGTGTGTTGTGGCTGCAAGGAACAAACTCACAGGGACTACAGAAGTCCTGTGGAGAAAAGGGATGGCATGGCCACTCTCTGAGTGAGAGAGGGCCCAGACCCCTGCCTGGACAGGCTTTTATTGGTATTTTAGGTACATTACATTGAGGATAGTCCTCATTTACTATGCAGTTTACTACACCCAGGTTCACTTTAGGTGGTTACCTTTTACAGATAACAAAGGAGAGGAAGTTGCTAATTACTACAGAGAAAAGGGATATTTGGGGATGCAAGGGGAAAGGTGGTTGAACTGGTTACACTCCATATTTGGGAGGTTTAGCACAGATTCTAGGAAGTTACTTTAAAGATATGCAGTAAACATTTGCCTCAATTTAGGGTGAGGGAGTTTTAGCAAAAAAGCAAGCAAAAATCAGGGGCTGGGCTACATTTGCCACTGCCACATGGGTAGGTTCCCTATACATCAGGTTCCCAGTGTTGCTGATGCTGTGTGTGGTCTGGGACCTCACTTTGAGAACTTGGCTTTGGAATTACTTTTGATTTAGAATTATCAATTGATACATGACCTAATGTGGTCCAACCCTGGGATCTTAGAGTTTTAGTATTTCGTTTCAAATGGAGTAAATCTAATACGTAAGCCTATATAAAGGATATTGGAAATGTCTTGGAATTTTTTGATAACTTGTCTTGAGTGATTATGAATGTTTAACATTTCTAAAAAGTACTACATTTTAGGCTAAACTTCTAACACCAGTATGGAAAGATGCCACCAGGCAAAATAATGCCGTGCCTCCAATTTCTGGAACAAAACTTAAGGGTAGTTCTGCCCTTTTAACTCCCGAAGTTTCTGCCCAGAAAACAGGTACCTGATTTCTGTTGATTTACATAGGAAAAAATTATATTTGGCGAAAGGCAGTTTGAAGTAAATAAAACACTTTTCTATATGTTGAAGGAAGTGTGAAGATATGATTGTTCTTCTCTTGAATAATCTCATTGGCAAAAGATAGGGGCTAATTATGTTTTAATTTCACCTGAACATTTGAGATCAGCTTGTACCTGAGAACTGCGGGTTCTCCATGATGGTGACC
>VMDR010023645.1:0-15465 GCA_007922815.1 Macrotus californicus | reverse complement strand
ATGATGGCTAAAAGTATTCATTTTAAATTTTATGTTCTGCTGTGTCATTCAGGAATAAGGAGAAATTAACAAATGATGATGAGTTGTTTGCTAAGTAAGTCTGTTTTTTAGTGTTTCTGTGGCTTTGATCTCTATTACAGAAAACAGTGAAAATTCCCTAAAATTATTAGTAACCTGCACTATAAAATTACTAGTATGTTTTTAAACTAAATAACCTCTTTTCTTCTCTCCTTCAGCTGAGGAATTTCCATGTCTCATTGGCTTCCATTATTTATCTGAGAGCAGGTTTCTCAGCCCCAAACTATTCAAATGTTGTGGGGGCTGTCCTGTGCCTTGTAGGATGTTTAGCAGCATCCCTGGTCTCAACCCACGAGATGCCAGTAACAACCCTGCCCCAGTTCTAACAACCAAAAATGTCTCCAGATATTGCCAAATGTCCTTTGTGAGGCAAAATCACTTCCAGGTGAGAACCACTGACTTAAAGACAGTCCAGTAGTTTATTGTAATATCTGTATTTCCTTTATAAACTGTTCTCCCCCTCAATTAGTTCAGTATTCTTTGGATTGTTTAGGCTCTGTTCTTTCTGTCCTATTGTGATTTTCAGTTAGTGAGGTGGACTTTGAGAGACTTTGGCTGTCATATGCCCATGTGCACCCCAATTGCTCTGAACATCGACTGAGCTAAGGCACCCTTTGGAATGCCACTGTCTTGGACCATGAGGACTAGAGATGCTTTGCAGATACAGCCATGGTTTTCCTTACAACTTTACAGCAGGCATTAAACTACACATGACTCTCTGCTAGATCTTATTCAAAACAAATGAAGCAGACTTAATTTTACTTCTACATGTACAGGTGTTTAACAAGGTTAAAAGCAAAGGACTCTGAGTAATTTTCAAGTTAGTGGAAATTATTGGTGCTTTTCCAATGACTTGGGGAAGAATGCTTGAAAGAATTAGGAGTCATTTAAGGAGAAGAACTTTAACAGCTGAAATAGCTACCCTCATTATCATTTTGGGTTAGATAAGGATTATCTTGCAAGGGAAGCTAGTGAGTGTACATATCTTAGAAACAATTATTAACCTGCATTCAACAGTCACTGGGCAAAAGACACTGTGCCAGATCATTTGAGAGAGAAATAATAAGAGAGCAGAGTGGTTCTCATGGAGCTTACAGCCTTTGGGGAAATTGTACACAAACCATTTTACAGTTGGGTTACTTTACTATCAATGAGAAACATTATTTCTTCAACTGGCAGTATTTCTTCAGTTGCCAAGTGAGTCATACCGACAGTAACAGCAGCAGTTCAGGAGAGAGAGGGAATTCTGAAGACTGGAGGGGTAAAGAATGTGGGGATGGAGAAGTCAGGGTCTGAGCTTGGAGTAGAGGGAAACAGGCAAAGAGGTGAGGAAGAGAATTCCAGTTAAGGGGAATGGCGTGTGTTAAGTGGCTGGGATAAGAGAGCTCAAAGCTTATTTGGTGTGTGGAACTGAGAAATAAATCCAGAAGGACAGAGTGAATTCAGCCAGACTCTTGAGGTCCTTAAATATCAGGTTAAGGAACTTTAATTAGGTAGTGGTAGCTAATGTTTCCCAAGCTGGGTTCTGTGAAACAATAATCCCAGGAGATGCCCTTTGAATGAAGTGTGATGTGGTTAAGTAACTGGTAATTGTTCCATGCTAACTGTGTATATACCCTGGTGACTTAAAATGTATATTGGTATTTAAAGCCGTGATTAACTTTGTTTAAACCAGCATTTACAAATGCTTTTGATAGCAAGGTAGGTATGGGGGAGGGTTATGAGGAAAAAGAACATAAACTATCTATTAACAGTCAGTAGAACAGCTTAGAGAAAGTTTGCAATTTGATAACAGGAAAGCTTTAACCATGTTTGTGAAACTGGAGGTGAAAAAACTGTGTTCCAGATATTCATTAATTTGTTTTTCCATTCTTGCATCCCTCTACAAATATTTATTAAGCAAATACTAAACACTATGTGCTAAGTAAGGTGAGCAAAATATTGAAGGAGGGAAAAGTGGTTCCTGCCATTCTGGAGTTTAGAATCTAGAGGAAGAAGACAAATGTAGATTTAAATTTTTATGAGTAAAATACTGTTAAAGGAAAAAAAGAGAGAATGCCCTACTTTTTTGTTGAACAATAATGCTAAAGGAGATCTTTTCATTTCCTCTTATATATGTCATCAAGAAATATCTATTCTAATATAACAGTATCACTAAATCTTATTAAAATACATATTAACATTGCTAAAGTCAATGTTTAAGTGTAGCTTTATTTAATCTTTTACCAGTTTAGCATTTTGGAAGTAGCATTTTAAAACATTAAGTAGGAGAAAAGAGTGGATTACAAGGGGGAGAGAAAGAGAAGGAATTTTTAATTGTTTTGCTTTTATTTTCGTTTGATATATTATATATACAGCTTGACTAATTTTCCGCTTGATTAATTTTCACAAAATGAAGACACCTCTGTAACCAAAACAACAATGTTGACAACCTCCAAACACCCCTCAGCTCCCTTCCAGCTAACACCTTCCCTACTCCCCAGAGTAACCACTGTCCAAGGTTTGTCAGCATAGATTCCGTTTGCCTGTGTGTGTATGTGTGTGTGTCTGTGTGTGTTGGTGTGGAAACACAACCATTTATTATACAGAAAGTTTTAAAGGAAGCCAAGAAGGCACGTTTGGTTTTAAATACAGTATTTCCATATTTCAGGGGTTCTCAAACTTGGTCACACATTGGAAATACCTAGGAGCTTTAAAAGTGGCTCCCACTTAAGTCCCACCCAAAGAGATACTTAATGTAGTTGGTGTGACGTGGAACCTGGACAACAGCATTCTAAAAGCTCTCCAGATGGTCCTAATGTGCACCCAAGGTTGAGAATCACGACTGTAATGGGTTGAAAATAAAGCCATAGATATTTACATAATATTGGAGCTAGGTTTTTGCCCAAATTTCTGACTGATATTTGTAAACCTGGGCTTTCTGTGTCTAGATTTTAGGTTGTAGTTTGGCAAAGCAGTAGATATTACATGTGACTAATAACCCTCCCATGATCAGTCACCTGGGCAGCTAACCATTTTTTAATCTGACACTATGTGGGAGGTAAATAGGGTCACCTTGCTTTAGAACAGCCTCTGTTTTTAAGGTGTTGGAATGCCATCACGTAGTGGATTGCAGAGTTGTCAGATTTGTGTCGAAAGGCATAAGATCCCAGGTACTGAGGCTGGAGAGCAGTGAGTCATTTGCTTGGGAGCTTTAGGGACTCTGGAAGCCTACAGGGCCTGGAGATGTCCATGGGGACTGGGGATGATTTTCTTTTCAGGACCTAAAGATGCCTTTAGGGGTGACTAAGATATTTCAGACTTGGAAGAACACAGAGTTGAGTTCTCACGAATGTGCATAAATCAGAACTGCAGAAGCATCAGAATTCTATGAAATTTTTATTTTAGCCTGAAGACTGACTGACTCAGCAGCAAACTGATAAAAGTGGATATATTTCATTTATTTTTCTTCATTTTTTCCCAAACATTTTCTGATGTTAGTAAAATTTTGAAAGAATTTTATTTTAAAAATGTTAGGTTGCAATTTCAGGAGTCCGGGAGAGGTTTATTAAGATTCAATGAAAGAAAAATTTACCTTTCCTTCCATACTTTGGGATCTGCAGTACCATAGCCAGAGCCTACAATTTATTTAGCACTGTCTCCTAAAGAAGGCCCCCCTCCACTACCATTCAGAAAAGCTGGTGCTAGGCCATCCTGGGATGTCTTTGTATCACGGTGATATGTTGAATCTCAGCCACTTGTGAGCATAGGATGTTCCTTCCTATTCTCTGAAGATCTTGCATCCTTTGTTCTTTGCCTTTGTGTATTTCAAGTCTAAGCTGGTTATCTGTTTGCTTTTTTTGAGGGCATGATAGTTATGAGAGACAAGACCCCTGCGCTCAAGGAGCTTATAGTCTAGTCGAGAGACAGAAAATAAAGTTAACTAATAACCCATCAGGTTTTCAGATACTGATATATGCTTTGGAGAATACAAAATGGGAGAAGCAGCATTAGAAGACTGTTCTGAGGAGGTAGTGTGTACCTGCATTCTGGGCTCTTGCCATCTCCCAGGACGGAGATCTAAAGAAGTCACCAGAGACCAACATAGGGCTTATTACCACATTGGCCAGGAATGGAACCCAGATCTCTCACATGGCAGGTGAGAATTCTGACCCTGAACCATCCTTGGTTCTTGGGGACTCCTGAGACAGATAGAAATCAAGAGAGTTCATGGTAAAGTAGTTCAGGCAACAGATTCATTACATATATAGCTCATGCACTGAGGGAGACAACATTTAAAGGGAGAAAGAGAAATGTTGCTCTCTAAACAAAAGCGAGGAAGCAGTTTCAAAGAAGTTGAGTTGGGAAAGATGACATCAAAGTGTGACATCTAAGTTTGTAGAAGTGGGGACTCTTTGGCATTCGTGCAGTATAACTACATGCTTCTTTGTGTATCTCCTGTCTCATTAGCATGTTAAATCTCCACCCAGGGGTGTGGGTATTTTTAGCATTTAAATGAGGGAGGCTCATTGAAAGGACATTCTTTCTTGCTGCCACCAACTCATGAATGAAGGGGAAAAATTTTAATCCTCCCTGTAGTAAATCTTAAGGACAGCAGCATCCTTCATTCTGGTCACTGATTGGTGGTAATGGGAAGAGAAGACACCAGTGGCCCGGAGCACCATGAACAAGGGGAAAGAGCTCAGGAGGTGATCTCAGAGGTAGACTGCCTAAGTGATGGAAGGGCTTGGTGGTAGAAGGAGTTTGGACTTTATTCTTTTCTTCCCACTTGATTTTTTAAAATATTTTTAAAAATTTTTAATTATAGTTGACATATAATATTATATTACTTTCAGTTGTACAACCCAGGGATTAGACATTTTATACCTTACTAAGTGATCATCCTGATAAATCTAGTACCCATCTGACACTATACATAGTTATTACAATATTATTGACTATATTTCCTATGGTGTACTTTACATCCCAGTGACTGTTCTGTAACTACCAATTTGTACTTCTTAATCCCTTCACCTTTTTATTTTACCCATCCTTCCAAACCTGCTCCCACCTGGCAACCATCAAAACATTCTCTGTATCTGTGTCTGTTTCTGTTTCGCCCGTTCATTTATTTTGTTTTTTTAGATTCCACATATAAGTGAAATCATATGGCATTTGTCTTCCTCTGATTTTGCTCACTCAGCACAATACCCTCTAGGTCCACCCATGTTGTTGCAGATGGCAAGACTTCATTCTTATCTGTGTCTGTGTCATATTCCATTGTGTGTATGCACCACTTCTCCTTTATTCATTCATCTATTGATGGACACTCAGGTTGCTTCCATATCTTGGCTATTATAAATAATCCTGCAATGAACATATGGATGTATGTGTCTTTTCAACTTAGTGTTTGGGTTCCTTCAGGTAAATACCCAGAAGTGGAATTGCTGGGTCCTTCTTTGTCTTTTGTTATAGCCTTTGCTTTAAAGTCTATTTTGTCTGGTATAAGCTTTTTTTGTTTCCATTTTCATGAAATATCTTTTTCCATCCGTTTACTTTCAGTGTGTGTACCTTTCAATCTGAAGTGAGTCTCTTATAAACAGCATATGTAGTAAGGCTCTTGTTTCTTTATCCATTCAGCCACCATATGTTTTTTGATTGATGCATTTAATCAATCCACTTTATATTCATTGTCATTTTATTATTCAGATTTTTAATTTTTTTCTTCTTTAATATTTCTTCTAATACTGGTTTGGTGGTGATGAACTCCTTTAGCTTTTTTTTTGTCTGAGAAGCTCTTATCAGTCCTTTGAATCTAAGTGACAGCTTTGCTGCGTAGAATAATCTTAGTTGTAGGTCCTTGCTTTTTATCACTCTGAGTATTCCTTGCCAATCCCTTCTGGCTTGCAAAGTTTCTGTTGAGAAATCAGCTGACAGTTTAGTGGGACTTCCCTTGTAGGCAATTAATTATCTTCTCTTGCTGCTTTTAAGATTTTCTCTTTGTCTTTAACCTTTGGCATTTTAATTATATGTCTTGGTGTGAGCCTCTTTGGGTCCATCTTGTTTAGGGTTCTATGTGCTTGATGGACTGGTATGTCTATTTCCTTCACCAGATTAAGGAAGTTTTTGTGACTATTTTTTTCACATAGGTTTTCAATTTCTTGCTCTTTCTCTTTTCCTTCTGGCACCCCCATGATGCAAATGTTGGTACACTTGAAGTTGCCCCAGAGGCTCCTTATCCTATCTTCCTTTTTTTGGATTTTTTTTTCTTTTTGCTGTTCTGATTTGGTGTTTTCTGCTGCCTTATCTTCCAAATCTATGATTTGATTCTCAGCTTCATCCACTCAACTGTTGATTCCCTGTAAATTATTCTTCATTTCAGTTAGTGTATCTTTCATTTCTGACTGGTTCTATATTATGTTTCCTATCTCTTTGTTGAAGTTTTCACTAAGTTCATCTCCTCTTCCTTAAGATCATGGAGCATCTTTACAGCCAATGTTTTGAACTCTGCATCTAGTAGTTTGCTTGACTCCATTTTGTTTAGTTCTTTTTCTGGAATTTTGTTGTTCTTTCATTGGGACAAATTTCTTTGTCTCCTCATCTTTGCTACCTCTCTGTGTTTGTTCCTGTGTATTAGGTAGAGCTGCTATGTCTCCCAGGCTTGGTAGAGGCCTTATGTAATAGGTGTTCTGTAGGATCCAGTGTCATAGCCTTCCTGATCACCCAAGCTGGTCACTCCAGGTATACCTCCCATGTGGGCTATGTACACCCTCCTGTTGTAGTTAAATCTTGATTGCTGTTGACACACTTGGGGAGGGATTTACCCCAAGGCTCTTCCACTCTAGGACCTGCTGTAACTCTGTGGAGGATCAACTATAGAGAGTACAAATTAGGACTTGCTTCAGCAGGGCCCTGATGCCTGCTGAGTCTGCTCCTTGAGAATGTCCCTCGTGATGGAGATTGGGTGGTGCTTTGATGTGGTCTGAAGCTGTCCACCAGGTCCACTGGCTCTGTGGCCTCCCAAAGGTGCAGGCCAAGGTCAGCCACCATGTGTATTCTGCCTGGGGTCCCCTGTGTCTTTCCTGGAGCTTCCATGCCCTGTCTAGGGCCAGCCGACCTGAGCTACAAAGCAGACCCCAGATACTGCTACTTGTGCTGGGCTTGAATGTGCCCAGGAAAGGCAAAACTGAGAATCAAGGCCAGCTGCCATTAGTGCCAGGCCTAGGATCATGTAAGAAGAGGTACCTGGCTCTTCAAGGCCAGATGCTGCGTGTTTGAGAGATTTTTAGGAAACTCTGAAGCATGAGTCAAAATAGGTTGTTTGTATGGAAAAACTACTGGAAAAAGCTTGTGTTAGGCCTGTACATTGGGTGGGGCAGGATCTCAGGGAATCAACAGGCCAGGGCCAAGAGTGTTAGCCAGGTTGATGGAAAGTTAGATGTGGTGCCCACTTGCAGGTTCTATGGGAGAAGGGCCCAGAAAAGGAACAATGACCTCTGCCAGCATTTGTGTCCAGGAGAAATCTGCTCCTTCAGCTCTCACCTTGATGCCAGACTACTCAATTCCTTCACATATGTCCCTGTTGCCCCAGCACTGGAGTTCACAATGAATCAGTCCCAATAAGTCTGCATGTTGGCCCTTTAAGAGAAACTGCCTGGGTCTCTAGGAGCTCTCTGTCTCATTCAGCCACAATTCCAGCTGGATTTTACAGTCAGAAGTTATGGAGGCTTCTTGCTACTGGAGCCCTGGGCTGGAAGGCCTGATGTGGGACTGGGATCTCTCATTCCTCAGGGAGGATCTATGCCTTCAAGATCCAAGATATCCCTTCTGATTTTCATCTGACTCATATATGGGTATGGGATCAGCCCATACCCTGTCTCCACCCCTCCTACCATCTTGATTTGCTTTTTTTCTTTGCATCCTCAGTTGCAGGACTTCCATTCAGGTAGATTTTAGGGTGGCTCTGAATGAGGGCTGTTCTGTAGTGTAGTTGTAATTTGACGTGGTTGTGGGAGGATTCAGTCACCACTTTACTTATGCCACCATCTTAACCAGAACCAAGTTTGGACTTTATTCTAATTTAAGTGGAAGCCTTTGAATCCAACAGTTTGATTGCCTTCGCTTCATGTGATTTTAGCATATAATTAACCAGATTTTTTTTAAGCAGAGCAAATCCAATTTTCTCAGAAGATCAGACATTTGTCAATTTTCTTTTCAGCTCCATATTAACCTTAGGAGGATGAGTACCATGATCTCAAAAGAAGACCTGAGAGAGATGTGTGTTTGTTTGAATTCTTATCCTTCACCCTGGTAACAATTGAGCTCATGGTCTGTGGTAGTTATGACTTTAATTGAATTGGGTTTGATGAGAGCTGGAGTTTTTTTGAAAAGCTGTATTTTATAAAATTACATTCTCTCTGTACTAAAGATAACTATGGAAAGAAGTGCTGGTATGAGACCTTCATTAGATTTTAGAATGATATTTGCTTTTAATTTGATGGTCTACTTTGACTTTTTCAAACACCTGGGGATCGCTCCATGCCTTTTGGCAGAAAAAAAAAGAAAGAAATGAAAGCATAGATTGGATTCCTATTACTTTTAAATTCTGAAAGAAAGTCAGACAGGACCCTTATTAGGTTACTCTACAATGTGACACATATAACCTTTACCCAGTCATTTATTTGACATGATCAATCTTAATTAAATGATGAAATTTTTACTTATTTGTTTGGAATGGAAGCATAAATCCTGGTAGATTCATTTCTCTGGATGTTTCCTTTGCTGACACATAGTACTGTTCAGCTTATATTGAGGCAGATGCCAGCATTTAAATCTTGGAGAGGTATGCACAGAGTGAAGTGACTGATAACTGAACAGGGCTCACAATTGCAGTTATTGCACACTGCAGCTTATTGGCATGTACATTAAACTGCTGCAAGGTAGGAGAATGGAAGAAAAAATTAGGTTGCTCTGTGAGATCAAATTAATTCAGGAATCATTTGGACATTTTATTCCTCTGAAAACAGTTTGCTTGGAGGTCTCCAGCTGTGTTTGGCATCAGGCCACATACATGCTGAAAGAAAATGAGCTTTAAGACTTGAAGTTAAGGCCCTGGACAGGTAAGATCCTCATTCTGATACACTAGGATTGTGGGTTCAATCCCTGGTCAGGGCACATACCAAGAAATAAAAGGAACAACAACAAATTGATGTTTCTCTCTCTCAAATCGATTTAAAAGAAATGAAGTTATACAGCATGCAGTGGTTTCAGTCTATCATACACATAAATTGATGGATACTTTATGGAAATAATTTCTGTTTGGAGTTGGAAGCCAGAAATGGGCAGAGGGAAGAGCAGGGACACAGACCTGCCTTGAGAAAACTGAGCTGGAGAAATCCCCCCAGGCCATGGCTCTGAACAGCAAATTGCTTTGTGAGGGAGAAGGAAGATTAGCATGAGGCCATATAGGGATTCCTCACAGGGAAATTACACTGCATCGTCCCACTAGAGGGTCACAGCATCCAAGTATTAGCTTAAATGTCACTTGTTCAGAGGGACCTTTCCTTACCATCTTACCAAAACCTTTCCTTCCATCATTCCCTATGAGGGAAACTGGTTTTTATTTCCTTCATGATAATTTGAAGTTATATGTTTATTTATATGCTTATATATTTATTGTCCTACTTTTTACTAAGTTAACCATAATTTGCAGTAGGGCAGGGTTATATTTTCTTTGTCAGTGTATTTCCAACAATTAATTCAACACTTAACTCAATCTGACAGATAGCAGCAGGTAAGAAATATTTGTTGAATGAATATACTGGAGGAAAAAATCTGAAAACTGCCATGAGCTGGGTTTTATCCTTTGTGCAACGGTCTTGGGAATGCAGCTCTGGTTAAGGTGCACTCAGAGACATATGAGAATTCCACACTCAAACAGCCTGAGGAGATCACACTTGAACCTGCAAAAGATCCAGTTGTTGAGGATGCTTAAGACTATCTCATAAAATCTCCTAATATGCTGTGAAATAGATTGGGGAAAATCATAGTTCCCATTTTAGTGTTGAGAAAACAGGACCAAATATGAAAGAAATTGCTCAACTTGCATAGCCAACAAATAGCAGAGTCAGCACTTGAATTCCAGGACCAAGCCCTGTGTTCCTTCTCATCTCATCTCCTGACACTGTTCTCCATACACTTGGCACTCTTCAGCAGAGCTGCAGACTATTGTCTTTCTCTGCACCAAATGCCAGGGAATTGTCCCTGAATTTTGTAAAGCTTCAAGCTCCAAAGCCAATCTGCTGACTCACCCCAGTCACTGCTGTATCACACATCCTTGCCCTGGAAGATTACCAACTCTGATTACTGCCTCTTGCAAAAAGACAATGAACCCCAGGGCTAGTCCCAAGCTAAGACTATTTTAAGCTTCCTTCAAGACAGAGATAGGTTTATTCTTGTATAACTACAAAACGGTCATGATTTTCAAAGCTAACTGCAGAACAGATTAAAGTAGACATAACTAGGATATTTCCACAATAAACTACCCTCCCTGGAATCCTCCACAGGGAAGAACACTACCATGTACTGAGCACCTGCCATGTGTCAGGCATTTTACATAGATTATCCCATATAAGGTGAACCAAGGTAAGTGTGGGATCCAACCAAAGCTCTGAATGATGCTCTACTTTAGAACCATATGTATAGAGTGCTCTGATACTGGCATTGTGACTGAGGGTCAAGGTAGGACCCCTCTGCAGTCTGGGAGTCCTCAAAACACTGAAAATAAGCTGGCTTGTTTTCTCTGCCCCTGCAGGGACATGATGCCCTATCTAGTTGGCAGGTTTCCAATATTGAGGGTCAAGCCTGCAAAAAAGTATAATGTGCAAACTAAGGCCAAGAGGTTGTAACTTCTAAGCACATGGTCTACAGGCAGGTATATGTGACATCAAGATTTAATTCAGTCCTATTTTGACGTTAATCAAAAATCCAATCTTTATCATAGATATCTAGGTATTTGTGGATGTGTGGCTCTTTGTTCTTGTAATAGATTCTACATTATTAAGAGTGGAGAAAACTAGAAGTGCCCACGGAGTCAGCATGGGCAAAGGAATTTTGCTCCCCTACTAAAGCAAAATCTCTAATATTTTAGTATTAGGAAGAAACTATATGAGTATGTTTATCCATGCCAAACTCTGCAAAAATAGGCATGCTGTGATCTAAGCCTGGAATTATTATTTACTGTTCATCACAAGATTAAAGACCAACTTCATGTTCTGTCTTAAATGTCACTTCAGAACTTTTTGCCTACTTTCCCCTAGTAACCTCTCACTATTGTTTTCTATCTTGGCATACCATGTGTTTCTTCAGTCATACTTGTGATAATTTATAATTAATACTGTTTTCTTTACTTATTTATAGATCTCTTCTTCATTTGGTTTCAACTCCATGAGTTCAGTGACTACCTTTTTTATTTACTAATATATTTCCCTTTGCATAGCACAGTGCCTGCCACATAAACTCAAATATTTTTTTAATGAATGAATGGATGATAGAATAAATGAGCTAGTGTGGCAGAGTAACAAACCAAGTACTTCTGCCTTTCTCTAAATATGTTGAGTCCCCAACTTAACTTGCTTTGATTTTCATTAGCTCTAAAAAATTTATAACTTTAGTCCTGTGGCCCTAGAATGAACCCCAATATCAGCTTTGCCTGGTTCTCTACTTTCTAACCCCTGGCCAGCTTCCACATGGCAAACACCATCTTATGATGCCTTTAAATTCTAACGATGCTTCAGAGTCAAGACCAACAAAGGCAGATGTCTACCGGCTGGCTATGTAGGGCATTCCTACTGAGTTTCACCCTCTTTGGGGAGGTCTTCTTCCCAGAGTGATTGACATTATTGAGGACCTAGCTCTTTAGATGATGTATCACCTCCTACGTGCAGGAGTGTGGCCTTTCTTCACTAAGCCAACCCTTTTTATCATGGCTGGATACTCACTCTAAATTCATATAAAGTATTTTTATCTTTTAATAGAAAAGTTTTTATTTTATCACATGTTAGAATGTGCACTGGATTAGGAACCTGAATATTAATCCTGGATAAACCATTAGCTATGTGTCTTCGATGTTATTAAATGTAAAATTGAGAGCACAAGCTCTAAAGTAGTATTACCCAGTATTGAATTCTACCTCTACCACTTTCTATTTGTACAATTTCAGAAAAATTATTTAATATTAAATGCCTCAGTTTCCTCATCTGTAAAATGAGAGTGATAATACAGACCTCATAAGCTTGTTCAGCAGATTAAATGAAATATGGAGAAACCTTAAACCAATGTCTAACACATAAATGACGTTATATCAGCATTAGCTCTAATTTTGATGAGGATGATGGTGATGATAATAACTAAAGCCCATCTGTAGATTTTCTGTTCTCTGTTTTTCATTTTTTAAGTAAAGGAGTTGTATGAGATAAGCTCTGAGGTCTTTTTCAGGGCCAACCAGATTCAAGGGTCTATGCTACTCTTTTTCTAAGCACAGAATTCTAAGTTGTAGGGTAGCTTCTCAACATGAACTGAAGGCAAATTCAAAACAGTCTTTTTCTGGTAAACAAGGCATTTTTACACTTGTCTCATGCTTTTCTCTTAATAGAGGTACTCTGCTCCCTCCTCTGCCCACCAGGGTTCTAAGTCTCAAGGCCTACCTCAATGTCTTCATCTCCAAATCCTTTTGGTTTCTATCTTCTCTGGATTTATTTTGCAATTTTTTTACTTCAATTTCATCTATCTTCCACACAATTGCCAAGAAGAATTTTCAAAATCATAAATTCAACTGTTATTCTGTTGCTTAAAAGTCCTCAGGGGTTTTTGATTCACCTAAGGATGAAATTTCAGTTCCCTGTTATGGAATACAAGACCCTAAAAGACTGGGCCCAGTCTTCAGATCCAGCCTCTCTCTACTTCACACGTTGTGCATCAGAAAATAAGAGAATGCCTATACTTCTCTGTCATCATATCACTATCCCTTGCCTTCATGCTTTTGTACTTGTCTCATGCAAATAACCCTTTCCTTTTCTTCAGCTGGATAATTCCTACTTGTCCTTTAAGACTCATCAGGTTTCTGCTCATCAAGAAAGTTTCCTCACTGAGTTAGGCTCTGTTCTCTATACATACCCCTGAATCAAAACACCTTTGTTGTAGTGAAATTATTTGAGCATGGGTTTATTCCCTCCTTTACACCCTACATTCCTCCCCGGCAAATGCAGATCTTAGTTTTCTTTGTGTTCTAAACACAGCGTCCGTTACATTTCAAGCTATTGATGTTGAACTATTTTGTGTCTCATTGAAACTTGATGCCACATTAGATATGCAGCACAAAACTGCGATTCATCTTTAAATACTGTCGTTCCCCCATAGCCAGTCACAGGACAATTTTATGTAGTTTATATACTTCTAAAAATAGCCATTGAAGGGGAATTTCAGAAAATGTTTAGGGCAAGGATAGTATTAAGATAATAAGGTATGCTTCCAATAAGTACTAGCTTGAAGGGTACAGTCTATGATGCCTCATTAAGTTATAGTCATATAGAGGTCATTTAAAAACTATTCTCCAGAGAGTGGACCCCAACTCATGCTGAAGGAGTGGGTGTCCATTGGTATATTCCTAATTTAACCCAACAGTAGGATGGCAAAATAAACATAAAAACATAAGTGAAGGAGAAGATAACTTTTGAAGTACTCCATTTTGTTGAAGCAAGAAGTTAACAGTGTAGATATACATGGACCCTTTTAAAATACTGTTTATTGTGCAGTCTTAAAATGTAAGTGGGATTATGTCACTCAAAATTCAAGTGTATCAAACAAGAATGAAAGAGCAACACTGACAACTGATTGACTTAATTTTTAATCTGTGATGAACAAAAAATATTGGAAGAGTTTACAGAAATCTCCAAAAAAATAACCAAATAACCCATAAATTACAAAAACATATAAACAAAAAGTATTTTTAAAAAGTTTATAGTGATATGTAAAGAACAACAAAATCATAAAAATAGTTCAGAAATTAAGATGGCAATGTAGTAGAAAAAATTATTATGACTTGTTAGTCCCTTAGATGCATTGCATTGGCTTTGTGGTTTTATAACCTGAGGAGAAATGGACCAAAATTTCACTTGAAAGTAGCTAAGAACTAACAGAAAGTGGGAAATTTAGTTACGTGATGTAGAGCATCCCACAGGCTAAAAATAATAATAAAATGTACTTTCAGCAAACTGAGTCCCAGAGACTCTCACGAAGAGACAGCTTGTTGTATTTGGATGTTCCTCTGACGAATGCAGTAACAGGTTTCTTACAGTTAGTATTTCCTGAGACAGTCATCAGTGAGGCTGAGAGCATGACACTGAAGTGCAGTTCAGCAAAATCGGTAGGGCCCAGCCAGTGTAGCACGAGCATGCGGCACTCTGATAGCATGATTTCATTCACACACTGAAGAGTATCTGAAGAGTAGTAATAGTAGTAGTAGTTTGTTGTTGTTGTTGTTGCTGTTATTATTATTTCTTGCAATTTAACATTTGCCGCATATTGGTTTACCATAGAATTTGAGGATTTGTACTCACACAAAGTGCAAATGTTATGTTTTATCATTTGAAGATCTAATTATCACAAAAGATGTTGAGCTTATGTCCATTTTATCAAAGTGTATCACATGTGACATACTAGGTTATGCTGTGGTACTGAACAATCCCAAACTCTCAACGCTTTAAAACAAAAAAGATCTCTTTTTGATTTATGCTAAACATCTATCATGGATCAGCAAGGGACTCTGGCCACGTGCCTGTTTGTTATCCTCATTCTGTGACCCACGCAGCTACATGGAGCCTTGCTGGCCACAATGACAGCTGGAGAAGAGAATGACAGCTCCTGACCTGAAGTCACATGACATCCCTAATTTCAAGAGGGAGTGGAGGGGTAATCCTACCATTGCAGGGAAGGAGAGAGAGAGAATAACTTGCAATTAGCACTAAAGATGACCTCAGAAAGCTGAGGAGCCTGTTGAAAAAGTTACCTCCCTACAAAAAGAAGATGAAACCAGGAAATGCACCCACTCAGAGCTAACATTTCTCTCTAAAACAGCGTGGGGTCTAACACTCTCTGTAGATATGGGTGATTGAGAGCCCAAATGCATATGCCGCCAAGCAGTAATTTTCATGTTGTTTCGTACAGTTCAAGAAATCCAATTCCATGCTTCACAGATTCGATCAAAAAATAGAAAGGAAGAAACATAAATCTGACTATAAAAATATGTTTATAGAATTCTTCCAGGCAAGTTATATGTCACAAATGAGGAAAGAACACACTCTATCAGGGAAAATCTTTTTAAACACTGTGGTGCAACAATTATTTCACATG
>VMDR010023644.1:0-15461 GCA_007922815.1 Macrotus californicus | reverse complement strand
GAATCATAAAAGGAATTAGTAAAGAGCATAAATTCATAGAATCTGGAAATCTGCATTTTCAACAGTTTCTCGGGTGCTTATGAAGATCGCCCTCCACCCCAGGGGTAGGAAGCAGTGACCTACAAAATTAAAGGGTGAATTCCTTGGCATTGTGCCTGAGCCTTTCATTGTGTAGACCCTGATTACCTTTCCTTTCTCATCTCCACAAGAACCTGAAGGTCAATGTCATCAGAATGGAACATTTTAATGTTGATTTAGTAATCTCTCAGTATCTCAAATATCAAGCAATTCAAAATTAGTGTGGTTATAGATAATTAATAATAGGGTCCTGCACCTAAAAATTAGGATATATACATTCTTGTTAAGTACACATGGAGTGTTTATAAAAACTGGCTGTCGGTTGGTTCCTTATGATTATATTAAGGAACTGGCATCATGAAGGCTACTTTTTGATAACAGCACAATTTTAGAAATTCATCAAAGTACCTAAAATACATTTGATTAACTCAAAACATAGTTTTTAATGACTCATGAAGTTAAGAAATCAAAAATAGAAAATATTTGAAAATAAGTGATAATGGAAATACTATTTATCAAAGTTAGCGGAATATTGCCAAGGTAATTTATAAACTTCATACTTATATTAGAAAAAGAACTGAAAAAATAAGGAACTATACGTTTAAACTTAAAAAGTTAGAAGCAAAATAGAATAAATGAAAAGAAAAATAATGAATAAAGCAAGAATGACATAGAAAATGAACAAATTGCTTTGGATTTATATGGAATTAACATATTTGTTGGTCAAAAATAGTGGAATGCTAGCAATTACGGCTTGAACTAAATATGGTAGAGACAATTATCTGAGCCTAAAGTTGATCCTTTGTAAACATGAGTAAAATGAAAAGAGAATGCCCATTGGGAGGAAGGAAACAAAGCTGAAAAAGGATCTCTTCTTGTCACTTACTTTGTATGACATTGAACAACTTAAGTTTTCTGACTTTCAACTTCCTTAATAAGGGTGAACAATAACAATTATCTTCTAAATATTATATAAGAATTTAAGGAGACACACACTGTCTTCTACTTCTTTTATTCATCTAAAACATTATCTTTAAACCTATTTTCTATAGCGGAACCTCAAAGAACCTCTAAGAAAGTGAAATGTGAATATAGACAATTTGTTTAGCACAGATCACATTATAATTAATATCGTTATGTTCCACCAAGTTATGTTTCTGAGAAGCTATAGTTCCCACCTTAGCATGAGACACTTTCCTCTGTAGCATTTTAGTATGGATTAGAAGAAATAAAAGGGAAGACACATAGCAGGGGAAAGACCCTCACAAACGGACTTCACTCGGGAGTCAGGTTCTAATTCTATGGCGAACGGATAGGCTTCCTCCTGTCTTCACGGTGCAGTTCTCCATATGTCTCCAATTTTAAACAAAGCCACTCCCAACAGGAGCTCTGCCTCAAAGAAGCCTGAGAAACGGCTGCGTGTCAGAGTCTTCAGGGTGCTGAAAATGTATTTGCTCTGACAGGATCTTGAACACCTGCAGTTATTTCAAAGGAATTTTGATCCAACAATAATTCACATAATTTATCATCTGGAGATGCCAAAAATTCTTTGAAAAACTGTGCTGTAGTTAGCAAAAGAAAAAAAAATGATGGTGGGTGGCAATATTTTCACATGGGATGTCTCACATAGGGAATCACTATATTCTTTTTTCTTTCTGGTCTTTGTTTCCTCATGGTTGAAACGTGGACCACTGATTGATTTTTCAAACTTTGTTGTGTATTTCCAATCAATGCGTACAAAGGGATTATTCCATTATTTCAAGGGGTTTGGGTTTTCAGTTTTGTTTTTATCTCAAGTAAGAGAAAACTGGGAGTCACACACCTTAATAATATTAATAACTCTTAGAAATTCCATGATTTGCCTTCTACAAAATCACACTGAGATTTGAACATATTTAGTAAATAAGTGAAGAAACATGTCTAATCAGAAGGAATAAGAATTTGGATTCTTTACAATCCCAGTCATAAAATAAATCATCTAAGCTGGGACCCTGAGCAAAGCTGAAGTGGAAAGGATACTGTGCTGTGATTTCCTTTGTGAGAACAAATAGAAGTGCTCAGGAAAAAAAAATCTGAGTAGAGAAAGGCAGGCTGGACGTGTCAATTATAGAGAACCCACTCTGATTGATACTAGGGGACTTTTGGATCCATTCAGCATTCAGAATGAGGAAGAGAATTAATGCTTTCATAAACAGATGAATGCAAAGTGGAGTTGATTGGAACAAATCTATAAAAAGACGCCAGGATATCATTATGGAAAAGTTAATTAGAAAATATGCTTACAAAAATTAATGTCTTCTGAAGTTATTTAATGAGTAGCTTTGTATTAAAAAGAAATACTAATATTAAATAGAAAGAAAGCAGGCAGTTAGTGCTATCATCTAAATTAACACATTTATAAACAAAAGCATATTGATTCTATTGAGAGGTGTTTACCATCCCCTCCCCTGGCAGCCCAGGACTGAGGTGAGTCTGACTTCTCTGTCAAGCTGGCCCTCAGTGAAAACCACTGGGTGCAGTGTTACAGCTTTCACAGTGAAGGCTGAGATTTCTGGAGAAGTAGGGAAACCTCTACATTTTCCTGTTCTCGGGTTCTTCCCATTCAATAGAAATGATGCTTCATAGGAGCAGAATTCCTGGATATCAGTACCCTATCACGTGGAAAACCTGAGTGGTGTTTTTGAATCTTCATCCTGAAAAATCTGAGCTTTCATCGATTTGCATGAATCAATCAGGATTCAGAAAGGGCAGTTAAAAGATGTGGCGTGCGCAAAAATCCAGTGCCCATTTTCACATTGGATCGACTTGCCATAGAAAGTGTTGCCAATATCATTTTCATTTAGCTCTTCCAAACCTCAACATTTGGCTTTTCCTGCTTGGCAAAAATATAATTGTATGACCATATTCCTGGGAGACTTTGTTCTGCACCTCAAAAAAAAAAAAAAAAAACAACCAAGTTACACCCATAGTTATATGTGAATAAAAGAGCAGAGATGGACTACATGGAGCTTCCTTCCAAACAGGTAAAGGGAATTAGGCAGTGGAACATTGAAGCAACATATTGATATTTACACAAGCATTTCTTCTTCATCCTTTTTTTAAGTCCAGATTGATTGACCTACCAGAGAGCAGAATAGAAGAATGTTGTGGTTTTACTTGGGAGGTGGGTTCAAAAACTTTTTGCTGCTAAATGGTATGGATGATTTTTATTTTATTTTATGATGGAAAAATAGACTTATCCTGAGTAACCCTGTTAAACAACAACTCTGTCCAACTTTTCAAATGGATACTATTGAATCAAGTGCTCTAAATTAATCTTCAGTTTTCTGGCTTCAGGAGAAAAAAAAATATCATGTCCATTCTGAAATGGAACGAAATTTAAACACAGCTTTCTCTTTTGCTCCTGGGTGGTTTGACACAATTCTAAACTAAAGACTTGTGCACTCACAGCATGACTGAGATTACCTCCCTCCTCCCGCTGTTTCTTTATGGTGGCCCTTGATTACAAACCTGCTATTACAGCCTTCTGGAATCCTTAACCCTTTCAAAGTAGTATTTCTTTCCTGTCTTTCCTACTTTGTTCCATATATCAGTGATGGGTCTTGCTGAATCACCTCAGAACTTGGGAGTTTTGTAGACCTGTTACATAACCATAACATTCATAGTCTTCTATGGTGCAAACGTGTAGTTTACTAAAGTTTAATTGTTAAATTGTATTTTTTGTTGTTATTAAGGCCTGTCTTAGAGTTTGTGAACAAAAAGAGTGTTGATTCAGAGCATGGGGCTTGGGGCCCAACAGCACTACTTGTATGTAAATCTGAGGTACTAGCTCCATGGCTTTGGGGGTGTTCTGACCTGCCTGATTGGTTTTATCATCTGAAAAAGGGTCGAGAATAAAAGCTACCTCAGAGAGTTGTGGCGATTAAATGAGTCACTGTATATAGCACCTAAAATCGCACTTGGCACATAGGAGCTCAGTAACTGTTAGCTCTTAGTGACTGAAAGTGGAATGTGACTCTTTATATGCGAGAAAGAATAAACTTTTCAAAATTGGTTCTCAGAATCTCTAAATGATTGGTTCAAATTAGCCACATTGATATGTCATTAAAGGCTAAGATACAAAGTATTAAGTCTATATATGTAGTAGGATTAGATTTTTCATTATAAGTATTTAAGAACTAGGTGGCAAGGACTTATCCCAAAAGAATTAGCATGTGAAAATAGTTTTCAAAAAATTATAAATAGATACCGAATGAAGGTGTTCAGTACTAAGAATATGAAATCCAGTGATTCTCTGAGACATGCAGGGACATAGTTCCTGCTGCCCCATAGTGGCAGTTCATGTCATTGCAGCCTCCTCCCCACAGGTGGCCCATGGGAGGGACCTCATGTAAATCTAATCAGGAGAGTGCTACAAAGGTAAACACAGCCTTCTCTAGTCTTATCAGTAAAGACCATTGGGGAAAATAAATGATAGGAAAAGAAACAGGATCCTGCCCACATAAGGAAAAAACAACAACCAGAAGTGCCAGAAAGAGCCACCCTGGGAAGTATGATGCCTGGGAAGATGCCATTAATCCTTGTGGCATATACAGAATGTCCCTCAATTCCTTTGAGTCTATACGCATGGCTATGTGGATTGGCCCTTGTAAATCTGCTCCTTTGTTCCTTCTATCTATCTATCTATCTAATCGAATCTATCTAATCCATCTAGTTTATTTCTCAAGTAATACTACATTTGTGGTAGTACCCAATGTACGTGTATCTAGAAAACTAATAATTTGGTGACACTTCAAGCCATCATATTTGAAAAAAAAATTACCCTTTATTTAGAAGGGAGGCTGAGCTTACAGGGCAAATGCATGGAATGAAAAATTGCAACATTCTTAACCTCTTTTGTGCCTTTCTAAGCAATTCAGCTCTGCCTCCAAACTTGCATTTCCTGCTTAGCAAGCAAAAGTTGTAGGGTTCATTAGGGCCACTCATTCTTGAAGGCAATTTGTGATCAATCATTGTTTCCAGAGAATGTTTCTTATCCACCCAAACAGCTTATCAAAGTACTCACTCCCCACATACAGGTCTCTCTCTAACTAGACCTCTGGTCGGTGGATTTTTTCTTCATCTCATTGTAATTTCAGTTGGGTTTTGGCCCCTGCTTGGTATCAGTGTGTCACATATTGCCTGGTTCTGCTCTTTCCAGGCTTTTAAACTTGAATTTCACCAGCTCCCTTGTTCCCAGATCCCATATGTTGTCAGACTTGGTCCATTTTGACCCTTCAGCATCAGCAGCACCTCCACTTCCCCACCATGCTTTTCTCTCCATCCTCCTGAAGCTGCCAAGGTCGAGCCCCAATTATATCTACATTTTGCCACAGCTAGAACTCATTTCCCTCCCATACCCCGTCAAGAAACAGTGTGGTAGGGAAGAGATAGTATGTGCTTTGGAGTCAGAAAAACCTTAGTTTGAATTCCAACTTCACCACTTACTTTGCTGTATAATCTCTGGCAATTGATCCTAATAGTCTTCATCTTAAAATGACAAAATAACTTCTCTTCAAGTAGTTATTTTTATATACGACTCCAACATACTGTTGGGCACAGTGTTGATACTTATCAAAATGCCAGTTTCCATTTTCCCTTTTCTTCTCTGTGGAGGATTTGAGGGTAGGACAGTGGAAACTGTTGTCTTGGTTACAAGTAGTAAAGGAGTGCATTTTAAGTTGTAGGGAGTTTAAAAGTAACAATGTAGATGACTAAAAGATCATTTGCTTGTTATATTGGGCATTTATAACTCTAAAAATGATAAAATATTTCTCTAAAATATTTTGTTGATATAAGTGCTAAAGAATTGCTGCTGTTGCTATTGAGTTTCAACAGTAACTTTAAATTACAAGAGCTTCACATTAGCATGTTTGTATACATAGACACTATCCCAGAGAATGCCCCATTAGGCACCGAGGCACACGCAGACAGCTATGTGTCTTTGTTCCCTTAGTCTGTTCACATCAGGTTGGAAGGATTTAAGCATGCGTCAGATATGGTTTGGATCTCTCAACCCTGTGATATTGCATATTCTTGCATTTAAACAGTAGATCTAGAATAAACAATGATAGCCCAGGGTCTATAAAGGTAAAAAAACAGAATGTGAGTTATTTCCATTCTATCAGTTTATGTGAGCATTTGGAGTGTTTGTGTTTAAATTTTCTAAAATTCTTGTGAAATAGAATGCTTATATATCTCTGCCAAACTTATCCTATAATTAAGGCTGTAACTGCCCATAGAATATTGGTTGTCTCATGTGAAAGAAATTTTTCAAACTTAAAATTAATAAAACATATTTTTCAATCAACTCTGAATAATAAGAGGTTGACAAATCTGTCTGTATTTTCTATCGACCAGGAATATGCAGAAATCTCAGTTTTGATAAAGTTGCAAAAACTAAGGCTTTTAACAGGAATTTTAATGTTAATATTTATTACTGTGGTGGACCAATATGTATACATAAGATTTTCTCTTTTTTCAAAAGTACAGTACATGATGCAAAAACATTTAAAAGATTTTTTAGATGTTTTATTTATTTATTTTTAGAGAGAGAGAGGAAGGAAGGAAAAAAGAGAGTGAAAGAATCAATAGGTTACCTCTTGCACACCCTCAACCAGGGACCAGACCCTTAACCCAGGCATGTGCTCTAACCTGACAAGAACTGAACTGGCGACCTTTCACCTTGCAGGGCGATGCTCAGCTGACTGAGCCACGCAGATCAGGGCACATTAAAAAGTTTATCCATTGTATATGTATATATGTGTTTGCTCAATAACACTGATTTTGTTTTTAATTTTTTAGTGGCATAATAATATCACAAAATTATAGAAAGAAATCTTAATTTGCTCTCCCTTCCTGTCCATTATCATTTATTTCATTTCCCAGTTCTTACTAAAAATAATTCTGTCATAAAGAGAAGATGGTGTTAAAAAGTGATCCTCTTTGCTTGTCAGGCATGGCATTGACTCACCTTAACTCCAGGCCTTTTCTCATCAGTTCTTTTTACACATGAATGCAGTTAGATTCCTTGAAGCACAGATCTGATCACACCATTGACTTGTCAAACATTTTGGGGGGTTTATTCTTTTGTGTAAATAAAATCACATTAAGCTCTCTCAGTGTCTGGCAGTCTTGGCTTGCCATCTCCTTGAGAACATTACCTCCCCATCTTTCTTGTCCTGTGTCCCCTGTTCCAGCTATTTATAAGTCCTCACATAGGTCCTCTCACATCCTGCCTCTCCACCTGTGCTGATTGTCACGTCCATCTGGAATGTCCCAACCCTTCCTCTCTTCCCGTTTCCTAATCTCACACCGAACCAGAACCAGCTCTGTGCGATCATTTCAAAAGCCTTTCCTGATACTCTAAGGAGAAAAAAAAAGTATTATGGTTTTTTACTCCGAACTCTCATAGCTCTTTGGGACATGAAGTTTCCCCTCTTCTGAATTTTTGTATCTTTCACGGTGTTTGTACATTTCTATTTTTATAATAATTTGTTCATATTTTTTCTTTCTCTTGGAGTAAAAGCTTCTGGAAGGCAAACTTTATGTCTTATTTCTCTAATTCAGAGAAACATCAAGCCTGCTCGCATAAGTATGCTGCCTCTTCTGCTTCCCATGTTCCCTTGCTGTACACCCTGAGATCTTCAAGTTCATGTTTCTTCACTTAGCCTGGGGCCTGAGACAGCCTGAAATTCAGTATACAATTGTGTATTTACATGTGTAACTGTTTTATTAAATGAAATGGACCCAGAGGGATTTAATGAGCCACCATCCTTTCAAGAATGTCCAGTGAGCTAGTTTTTCTGGCTCTTGGATCAAATTTTGTCAACTTTCATAGATTTCCTGCCCCTTTCTTATCATAGCTACAATCTCATTGCAGAAATTGGAATGTCCTGACAGTGCTCAATTTTACCTGAGTCCTATGTTCCTAGAAAACACTGGTGGTTAAGAAATGCCCCTCTGGGTTCTGGGAAACAGCTTATGGCAAATAACCACCATTCTCCAATGACTTAGATAAGACGCATGCGCGCTCCCTCATTTCCCTATAAGCGGGCCAGGCACAGACCCTGTCGATCTTCGTTCTGTGCCTCATAAATGAGCAGCTGAACCTCTTATCCCCACTAATCAGTCGGGACAAAACCCTTTGGTAACTGAACTGGTTAAGTTTCTCTTCTTCCTCCAAGAGTAACAGTAAAAACTGGAGGCTCTTCTCTGATGTAGTGTTTCCTTCTGCCCCAGCACGGTGCTGTGTTAGATCTAGAAGGCCCCTTGGCTTCTTTTCTCTTTTCTTTGTCAGTTCTTCACCATTTGCTGGCTAAAGTTGTGGCCTCTCACAGCTGGCAGTGGGGTGACAGGATTCGTGGAAGGGACTTTGGCTGCTGTCGTTGAGATCTGGTATTGATGATCTCTGGGCTTTTCTTTCTTGGTACATGTTTGTTGGTTTCTTGGAAAGTTCCACCACTGGGAATATCCAATGCCATCTTCCCTCCTCCAGTTGGCTAACTCAGCCTCCACGCCTCAGAAGCTGACCTTTCTGCTGGGTCACTTTGCTTACCAACCTCCTCCCTCCCGACAGTACTTCTGAATGGCGTCCCTGTTAAAAGGAGCTCAGGCTGGTTCCTTCCTCTGCTATTGTTTCTTTGGAGCAGAGCAGCTCACTCCCAGTGTACCCCAGTGTTTCTCAGTGGTGCAGTGTCTTCATATTTCTCGGTCAGGAGGTAGAGCCTAGCTCACTGTGTCTCCCAGATACTCTGGACAGCGTGTAACCCTCTCACTTGGCTCCACGGCTCTCTGTGCTCTGCCCTTCCCCACAGGAAGCAGTAAGGGAAATACCTTGGCCCCACACAATTCTCAGCTTCTGATAGCTAAGAGAATCCTCCCTCAAACCTCTTATATAACCTCAAGCCACACAACAAGCAAAAGATTTCAAAAGCAGCTTTTGCAAATCTTGCGGAGGTGGTACAGGATCTTAATCCGAAATGTGGAGGTTTGTGACACCCGCCTTTGTGCCTTTGCCAAAACTAGGCAGAAAAACACCCTTTTCCATAAATTTAATTTCTTTTCTGCAGCAGCTTGGTCAAATTGGTCATCAAATTCTCAAGACTGTCTTCAACCCAAAGAACAGTGAGACTGACGTGTGATACCAGATGGCCTGCCGCACACTTTCGTCGTGCCCAAGTTGTTCACTCAGCCTCAGCAGCGCTTAGCCCTGTCTCAATTTAATATATTTCTGTTTATCATTGAAGATTTAGTAACGACATTCTCTCTTTTCCGAAGCCACTCATTTCACTCCTCCATCATGCAGAACACATTCCTGCCTTTCACGTGCTTTCACCAGCTTTACCCATGCATCTGTATAATGCTTCACTCTTAATTAATTTTTCAATTCAACAAATACTGACTGAGTGCCCTGCATGTGCCAGCTCCGGTGTGAGGCCTTGAGGATGCCGCAGGGAGCAACATAGACATGGTCTCTGGCTTCATGGAGCACTGTTTCTCCTGCTACATCAGGAGCTCAGGGAGGGAGGGTTTTCTGTTTATTAATCTTTGATCCTCAGTCTTATGGGAAGTGCTCAATATATGTACGAAAAGGAGAATAGGCTCATGAGGTCTGAAAAAAGCTTGTGAAACTACACTGAAGACTCAGGATCTGGCCTAGTAGCTTCTGTGGGGTTGGTGTGGCTGCTGGCCTCTGGGGCTGTTTCAGAGCAGGTTCATGGGAGTGCAACTTGCTCGTAGAGTTTTTTTTGTTTTTTTTTGTCACATTCTTGGGCATCTAAAACTCTAGTGCACTGTTGATAAATTGTAATATTGCATTTACTCAACTTGGTGTGTAAGTACAACATGGGAAAATATGCACTTGGTGATGGCGACGATCAAAGAATAATAAACCAAATTCTCTCTCCTAGAGGAGTTTACAAATTGATGAAGAAAAGAGAGGCAACAAACTGTATGACATAAAGTAAAATATATGTCAAAAGAAAAGTGTAAATGATAGTGTGGGAGACGCCAGAAGTGGAAAATGATCACTGGGACTGTGGTCTTAGATAAAAGAAAATCTTCGTAAAAAACGATGCCTTTGGCACTGAAACTTGAAAACCGTGAATTGTGAAAAGCAGGGCTCTGCAGGCAGAGGAGGGCAGGAACAAAAGCAGGGGGACAGGAAAGGGCAGTTTATGTTAATTGATCTGTAAACAGTTACATGTGTACGTGTCTCACAGTTCCCTAGGTAGAGTTTGTCCTTGGCTCCTAAGCACTCGCTTCAGTTGTTGAAGAACAACGTGAAGTCTTTAGAGCTTGCAGTGCCCGGGTGACTCTAGAGAGCAGTCAGTCAGGGATCTGTGTAAAGACTTCAGGAGTCCACGGGCTTGTCCATCTCTTCAGTGTCTGCTTTTAGTTAGTGGAAAGAAGACTGCGTGGACATGTTTCTTACTTAAAATTAACAAACTATTTGTAACAGTTTTTCTTTCGTAGCTTTAGTCTTATGATGTTTTAAAATTGCTATTGGGCTTTACATGTGGATGCACTAAAAGTAAAATCTAGGGCAGTATGTTCTTGGGATCACATTCAAACAGCAACCACCGTCTGCCCTGCCTGGGAAGGCTCACAGCTTTATGGGTCACATACTTGACTCAGAATCAAAATATTTTTCCACCTAGCTTAGGCATTTTCTCCCACATCTATCTATATTCTCCTGTATTGATTTTGTGTTTTCTTCAACTACCTCTCCCTAGATTTTTTTGTTCTGGCATACTTTCACTTTGTAGGCTCTCTGCGTAAAGCCAGGAAAATGAACATTTGCTTGATTTATTTCTCACAGTCTTTAAAGCTTCATGGATTGGTGCCCAACTAATAAGGCTAATTGGCATTACTCATTATTCCCACTGGGGTGTGGCAGTCATCAGGCTAATTTACATTGTTTTTTTCATTAATCCTCATCTTAATCCTTAAAACAGACAATACTAGCCCACAGATGAGGAAACTGAGATTCAAAGAGATTAAGTAAATCCCTTAGCAAGGGGCAGGGCAGGACATTTAAACACGCTCTGCCACCTTTAAAGTTGATTCTGTCATCGAATGGTCCTTGAACTTTGAGATGTGCAGTTAAAGTTGGATGTATTTAAACTATTTGCCATAAATTTAAAAAATGGTAGCTCCTTATGGGAAATATAAACTTAAATAAATATTTGAACATAATAACTAGTTGTTTTGTTTAGACTACAGCCATAAATGTTAATATGATATAAAGCAAAATATACCACCATGTCCCCTTTGCATGTGTTTCATCTGTCACTGTGTTCAAATGACAGAACTGGTGAAATACAGCTCAGAAATGGCTGAGGCTCACAGGTTGAATGTAGAGACTCTCTTGGCTGTGCCCCTCCTTTGCAGATCAGGAAACTGAGGACAGGAAAATCTGAGTCATTGCCTGAGGTTACTTGGATGGTGACAAGGCATGACCAGAAGATGAGTTCCTGACCTTCGCTACTGTAGGACTTTTTGTTACTAAAACATATAGAATTATACAAATCTTAACATAATTAAGTCTTCCAATCCATGAGCACAGGATGTTTTTTAACATTTTTTATGTGTGTGTTCTTTAGTTTCCTTTACCAATGTACAGTACACGTCATTCATTTCCTTGGTTAAGTTAATTCCTAAGTATTTTATTCCTTTTGGTATAATTATAAATGGGATTGCTTTCTTAATTTCCTCTTCAGATAGTTCATTGTTAGTGTATAGAAATGCAACTGATTTTGTATGTTGATTTTGTATCCTGTAACTACCCTGAGTTCATTCATTAATCCTAACCATTTTTTTGTAGAGCTTTTAGGGTTGGCTTTATATAAGATCATATCATCTGCAAACATAATTTTACTTCTTTCTTTCTGTTTTGGAAGTATTTTATCTTTTTTCTTACCTAATTGCTTTGTCTAGGACTTCCAGTACTATTTAAATAGAAATGGCTAGAGTGGGCATCCTTGTCTTGATCCTGATATTAAAGGAAAAGTTTTCAACCTTTCTCTGTTGAGTATGATGTTAGCTGTAGTCTTGTCATATGAGACCTTAATTACATTGAGGTATATTCCCTCTATACCTAGTTTGTGGAGTGTTTGTTTGTTTGTTTTTAATCATGAAGGGATGTTTAATTCTGCCAAATGCCTTTTCTGCATCTATTAAGATGATCACATATTTTAATTCTTCCTTCTGTTAATGCGATTTATCACATTGATTTTTTTTTGCCAATTTTGATGTTTTTTATTTTTATTTTTTTTAATGTTGTTCAAGTACATGTGTCTCTATTTTCACCCCACCACCCCACTCATCCCCACCTCCCACCCTGGAATCCACCCCCTTTGGCTTTGTCCACATGTCCTTCATATGTTGTTTTTTGAAGCATTTCTGCAACCCAGGGATAAATCCTACTTGATCATTGTGTATGATACTTTTAATACGATGTTGACCTCTATTTGCTAGTATTTTGGTGAGGATTTTTGACTCTATGTTCATTATGAATATTGGTCTATAGTTTTTTTTCTTTGTATTATCTTTGTCTTAGTATCAGAACTCATAAAATGAGTTGGGAAGTGTGTATACTGTTGATATGAATGTAAAATAGTGCAATCAATATGAAAAACAGTATGAAAGTACTTCTAAAAATAGAGCTACTATATAATCCAGAAATCTCACTCCTGGATATGTATCCAAAAATAATTGAAATTAAAGTACACAGATGGGCCTGGAAGACATTGTACTAAGTGATATCACATACAGTCAAATTATGAAGGCTTCCACTTATATGAGGTATTTAAAAGTCAAACTTATAGAAGCAGAAAATAGAATGGTAATTGCCAAGAGATAGGGGAGGAAGAAATGGGCAGTTGTTCAATGGGTTAGAGTTACAGTGATACAAGATGAATAATCCAGACATCTGCTGTATAACATAGTGCCTAAAGTCAGCAATATGATATGTGCACTTAAACTTTTATAAAGATGGTGTGCCTCATGCTAAAAAAAAACAAAAAAAATGAAACAAACAAACAAAACAATCTCGCCCTGGTTGGGTGGCTCAGTTGGTTGGAAAGTCATCCCATACACCAAAAGGTTCTGAGTTCTATCCATGTCAGGGCACATACCTAGGTTGCAGGTTCAATTTCCTGTTGGGGCACATACAGGAGGGAACTGATCAATGTTTCACTTTGATGTTTCTCTCTCTCTTTCTAAAAAATTGATAAACATATCCTTGGGTAAAGATTTTTTTTAAATCTTATTTTGACAAAATTCAATCAATGCGATTCAGTGGTGAATTATTTTAGAATTAGCTATAAAATACATATAAACAAAGTACATCATTTTCTCCTCTGCTCTTTGTCTTATTGCCATGTTGTATCCTTCTGCTCGGTCTGTCTATACCATGTCTGTTCTTTTTTCCTACATATGGAATTCTCATTCTATTTCCACATCTTCTTCTTGGCCTCCATAACTATTCAATGGTTTTTTTTAAAATACCAATCTCAATATATTTATAATTATATTATTTTGGTAAATTTCATAAAATATATTTCTCTATTTGACCCTTAATATGATTTACCTTTGAAATATCATATCAGTATCAGTGGCCCTTTGGAATTATTCCTAACATTTAATTTTTGACCTATACTTCTGAGTCTGTGTTACTTCCTAAGTATTTAATATTAGCTGTCATTTTCTCATTTTTGTCTAATCAATTAATATCCAGGTTTCATCCCATAAACTAAGCACTGTTGATATTTTTTTTTTTTAAGTATTAGCAGCATAGGTGCTATGGCTAAAAAGTGAGCTGTGGGCTCAACATCTGCCTCCATCAGCAATTAGCTGGGAAATTGAGGCCGAGTAGCTTAATTTATATTTCTTTTTCATTTTTCTATACTGTGAAATATGGATAATAATGATCTTAGTTTGTATATTTGTGAGGATTAAATGAGATAACATTTCAAGCCATTATTAAAAAAATGCATTCCTAAAGTCTATCCCAACACATTCATGTTGACCACATTCAAAGAACAAGAGACAGGCATTCTCCCTCTTTCTATATATAGTTCACAAATATCTTTACAACAGTGATAAAAACTACATTTAGTATCCTTTATAATCCTCTCACCACTTTATCAAATAATTTTTTTTCATTTTTACATGATAGTAATCACAAGATATCTATAATTTGGAAACATTTCCCACGGTGTTAAATTTCATAGCTATAATTTTAGTGTTATATGGTACTCCTGGAAGTTGATAATTAGCAATTTATCTTAACCCTTTTCCTTGTTATTGTACATTTATGTGGTACAGCAGAAAGGGCATGGATTTTAGGATTAACATAATTGATTTGACTACTGGTTGAGCAGTATTGGGCAGGCTTTTTAACATCTCTGAGTCATCTTTTTTTAATTTATAAAATGGAAATAATTCTTTATATCTTCCAGGATTATTTCATTTAAAAATTTGTACAGATAAGGCTACGATGTGAAGTAGTTAGCAAAATACTTCTCTCCTACTCTACCCCAAAAGAGTTTACGCCTATCTCCACTCCAATATTTGCTCAAATATTTTTCTTTAAAAGAATAACTGGACTGCATATGTTATATTTTACTAAAAAACTAGATTATCAAGTCTAAACTGAGCCCAGGTGGAAAAATCTTTCTTTTAAAAACTGTTTTTGGGTTCAAAATTGAACACAAAACCAACCAACAAGCAAAAGCCAACCAACAAAAACTGAGTTCTTACTCATGTTAAGTTACATGTCTATCTAATACAACATTATATATTTCATTATTTTATCTTCTTTTTTATTGAATGTATTGGGGTGACCCAATTATCCAAGTTTCAGGTGTACAATTCTACATCACATCATCTGTACACTGTATTGTGTGTTCACCACCCCAAGTCACATCTCTGTCCATCACCATCAATGCCCCCATCAAATACAGGGGAGAGTGGCAATTCAGAAGTGTGAGGCTCTGCCTATAATCTCTTACTATACATTCCAGGAGGTCAAAGCAACATTTCAATAGATTAAGTCAATCGAGTATCCCTTTTTTAATAATCTAAAGAGAATTGCATAGAATTTTTACAATAAATTCTTCAATTGGAGTAGGTGATAATTATTCAAATCTGTTTCCTTACTTTCCATGGGTGTACTGAGATATCATTAATTTTCTATGTCACTTCTTGGAGGCTTTTCCAATTTCAAAAATATGTGTTGGAACAAAAGGAAAAGATTTATAGTAAAATAAATTCTTGAAAGTGCAAATGAAATCACCAAAATATGAGAAGTGAATTTTGGATCCATGCTGAATGCTACT
>VMDR010023643.1:0-15471 GCA_007922815.1 Macrotus californicus | reverse complement strand
GGTAACATTAAAATGACATTTATATCCAGCAACATTTGTGATTAGTTTGTTCTTTTGTATATGAACATGATTCTGTAGATAACAGGTGAATACTCCAAAAACCAAATAAGAAAAAAATTAAATTAAGCATTATCTTTTCTCTTTGTCCTGTAGTTACATTATGTGACTACTTATTGTTAGATTTTACGTGACTTACTATAGTACCTTTCTTTTTATTGATAGAAGAGTGAAGACATCTATTGGACAAATATTGAATTGCAGGCAAGACTTGGTTAGTGCTTGGCGCTTGTGCAGATGGAGTTTTAACAAGTTTTAGAGGTGATTCTGTTATACATCAAAGTTTGAGACCAGAATTTTTGTTTTCAGGCTTTTGGCAGGACATCACCTAAGTAGGCTATGGAATTTTTGGATCTGCAATTCATATACATCTCAAGTATTGTCTATAGGCCAAAAAGTAATATATTTCAGACCTACATGTGCTCCTATTTTGAAAAGTGCAGGTACTATATGATGAATACACTACAATTTTGTTTTAAAATATTATTACACTCATGCTAGTTTTTTGTCTCTAGAGATTTCAATCAACAAACCTTGTTAGCACAATTGCTGTCATGTGAGGGTTCGCAGAGATGTTTGAGGTTTAAAGGTCTTACCTTTTGACTAGGTTCTAGGCTAGGATTCCTGAATCTTAACTAGCATGTCTGATGAATGCCTGTCTGTATCATTGGCATTTGTAAGATACGAGCAGAGGAGAGGGGAGGGGAAACATTAGTAGAGAGATATATAGAAAAAAATAGAAATAACAAAGAATAGGAAGAATTAAAAAAGAAAAAGGAGCCCCCTAATTAAATTGCTCTTTCCTAGTGATTTTGGAAAAGGATTATTTTATTTATTCAGGTTGTTTGCCCTCCCTTATTTTTGTAATTTGTGCCTTATTTCCATTTTGACAGAAGATGTGTTTTCTCAGACTGATGCCATTACTAGAGATGATAAAAGGCTAAAGTATAATGCTGTCTGACCTTGGCTGAGTTAAGACACAGAAAAAGTACTTAGGATCCTTTTTGTTTACCCTTCCCTTTTTCTTTATTTCTGTCTTCTCTTTGTGGTGAGTATAGTAAACCTAGAACTTGGAGGATTGAATCTACGAAAGGACTTCAAGAGCATTCCGGAGCTTCTACCCTTGAACCAAGGGTTTTAGAGGCTGATACCTGAAACTTAAAGAAAAGAAATTTCAGACATAAGTAGGACTTCTTAATCACAAATAATCCTTTCTCTCAGTTGTATAAGTAAACTCGACTTATTTTTAAAAAGAAATGACTAAAGAAGGAGAAACATAAACTTTTGTTTGTAACTCTAGATTAGTCATTATTCTTTAGTAAGTTAATGAGAGCAAATGAACACAGTTTCTGCTGTCTGCCACAGCTGACAGTGTAACAGGAGCCAGATAATTTTACCTATACTTTAAATTTGTTTGGATGAAAATTTTTAGGCCAAAAGGAATGAAGTGAAGTGAGCAAATAGCATGTTCTACTTCTTGCATTTGTTTGAATAGTACATTCATTTCTACTTCCAGAGTGTTTTCTCATTATTAATAGTGCATGAGTCAGAGGCTTGATGTGCTCATTGGGAAAGGGGGTTTTATCAGCTCACTGACTGCAGGATGTGTTCAAAATGATCTTTAATTTGCAGGCCTCTGGATGGAAATTTGTTATGAGTGATAGGTTTTGAAATATCTTAATAGGAAAGCTGTATGCCTGCATGGTTCAAAATGCATCCGTAGCATAGGAGGATTTTTTTATTCAAATGGATTTCTGTTTTCTCTATGTTTTGCTTACTTGCTTAGTAGGGTTTAAAATGGTATTTTAATAATTTCACCTTAAAGCAGTTGGAAATTTACCTAATGTGGAATTAGATAATGGGCTAGAGGTCAATTAAATTAGCTCAGTATCTGGGTGAGTTCCGGCCAAGATGGAGGCGTAGGTAGAAACCCTTCACTTCCTCGCACAACCAAAAGGAGGAGAACGACCAATCTAAAAATAATAAACAAACAGAAGTGCCAGAAAATCAAACTGCATGGAACTCCGACAATCGAAGAATTAAAGAAACAGTCAAACAGACCAACCAGACCAGTAGGAGGGAGATGGACAACCAGGCGGGTGGTGAGAACCCCTGGCAAGGTGGTGGTCCACACTGGGGGGCTGGCTGAACAGGAAACTGAGACTCAGAGCTGGCTGTAGACTACGGTGGGAGTTGCCACAGTGCGAGAAACTCCCAGCCTCACACAACAGTTCCTTGGGAAGTAGGGCTAGAGTTCCCTCTCTGGCTGCCCCCCCTTCGGCCCCCTATGCAGTGCAACAATGAAGCAAGAGGTTTGCCTTGCCCTGGTGAATACCTAAGGCCCTGCCCCCTTACAACTTAACAGGTGCGCTGAGACAAAGAAATATGGCCCAAGTGAAAGAACAGCAAAACTCCAGAAAAAGAGTTAAGTGACAAGGAGATAGCCAACCTGTCAGATGCAGAGTTCAAAGCCCTGGTAATCAAAATGCTCACAGATCTGATTGAGCTTGGTCGAAAAATGAAAAAGCAAATGAAGGATACCTGAAGTGAAATAAAGCAAAATATTCAGGGAACCAACAGTGATGAGAAGGAAACCAGGACTCAAAGCAACAATTTGGGACAAAAGGAAGAAACAAACATTCAACTGGAACAGAAATGAAGAAACAAGAATTCCAAAAAATGAGGAGAGGCTTAGGAACCTCTGGGACAACTTGAAATGTTCCAATTATAGGGGTGCCAGAAGGAGAACAACAACAGCAAGAAATTGAAAACTTATTTGAACAAATAATGAGGGAAAACTTCCCCAATCTGGTGAAGGAAATAGACTTCTAGGAAGTCCAGGAAACCCAGAGAGTCCCAAAGAATTTGGACCCAAGAAAGCACACACCAAGGCACATCATAATTACATTACTCAGGATTAAAGATAAGGAATCTTAAAAGCAGCAAGACAAAAGAAGAGAGTTACTTACAAAGGAATGCCCATAAGACTATCAGCTGATTTCTCAAAAGTAACCTTGTAGGCAAGAAGGGGCTAGAAAGAAGTATTTGAAGTCATGAAAGGCAAGGACCTACATCCAAGATGACTCTATCCAGCAAAGCTATCATTTAGAATGGAAGCACAGATTAGGTGCTTCCCAGATAAGGTCAAGTTCAAGGAGTTCATCATCACTGAGCCCTTATACGAAATGTTAAAGGGAATTATCTAAGAAATTGAGAAGATCAAAACTATGAACAGTAAAATGACAACAAACTCACAACTATCAACAACTGAACTTCAAAAAAAAAACAGTGAAGACAAATACTAAGCAAACAAGTAGAACAGGAACAGAATCAGAGAAATGGGAATCACATGGAGGGTTATCATTCAGGGGAGTGGGTGGGGAGAGAGGGAGAAAAGTTATAGGGAATAAGAAGCAAAAATGGTAGGTACAAAATAGACAGGGAGAGGTTAATAATAGCAGATGAAATGGAGAAGCCAAAGAACTTATGTATACAACTCATGGGCATGAACTAAAGGGATATGGGGGCGGGGGGGAATGCTGGTGGGAGGTGGGGTGTAGGATGGTGGGGAGTAAAGGGGAGAAAGAAATATCAAAACAATTTGACCTTAACAGTTAGAAAACTGGCCCTCCTGTCATAAACTATTTTAAAATTAGACAAAATGAATGAAATAACTTTCCAGACGTTAAAAATCAAGCATCACAGGACTGTGGTCCTTGAGAGAAGAGAAGCAAACAAGGTGATGGCCCAGATTTGCTATCCTGTATGTGATGCAAGGAGAGGAAACCCAGAAAGAAAACAGCAGTCTTGCAGACCTCAAAAGACAGGTTAATGTATGACTCCTAAAGAGAATGGAAAGGTACAGAGCAGAATAACAGAGAGAAGGAAACTAGCCAGAAAGGCAGCAACAGTGTCTAATCTGACAGGGGTCCCCTTGAGTCTTTAGCGAAATACTAAGTGTGCATGCACAGGGCGAGACTCCACAATGTCAGACAAAGAACAACTGAGGACAAAACAACTACCACAGGGCTATGAGTTAAGCAACTATCTGAACTGGGACATGGGGCTGGGAAAAATTCCAGTTCCAAAATGCCAAAGTGTAGAGAACATCAGAGGCACTTAGAGATGCCACAAAGGCCAAGCCTTAGGAGCAGAGCTCATCCAGCTCTAGAAGGAAGGCTGTCTAGACCAGATCCTAAAAGCAAGTCTTAAAAGGATCAAGTTTATTCACAATTACATTAACTCTTACAAGACAAAACACTTCATGAAGGAAGACAGTAAAATCCAGAACACATTAATCCATGACAAAAACCTGAACACATTGGTTCAGGCCACAATAACCTCTCAACCTGAGTAAAAACGAGTAACCCATCAGCTTCATCCCAGCCTCCAGCTGGTCCACATTTAATCAGCTCTCACACTGTAAACAAAGCAATCAGCTGGGCACACAGGAGACATTTAATAATATTTGCTCAGTAGATGACTATAAAACTTTGAAATGTATAAACTAAAATGAATATTGCTAATTATAAATAGTCTTTATTAATAAAATCCTGTAACTACACTTTGCATTTTTCATTTGGTATTTCTGTATCTACTTGAAAATATTAGAACTGCATTTCTTTGAAATACCTCATAATTCAGATACTGAACTAATTTTTTAAGTATATTTTACTGACTATGCTATTACAGTTTTCCCAGTTTTCTCCCTTTATCCTCCCTCTGCCCTGCACCCCCAGCCCTCCAGCATCACCCCCTCTTAGTTCATGTCCATGGGTGGTACATGTAAGTTGAGTCCTCTGTTTCCTATACCATTCTTTACCTCTTCCCGTCTATTTTATGCCTACCAATTATGCTTCTTATTCCCTGTACCTTTTCCCTCCTATTCTTCCCCTCCCCACTGAAAACCCTCCATGTGATGTCCATTTCTCTGATTCTGTTCCTGTGCTAGTTGTTTGCTTAGTATTTGTCTTTGTTTTTTTTGTGTTTTTTTAGGTTCATTTGTTGATAGTTGTGAGCTTGTTGTCATTTTACTGTTCATAGTTTTGATCTTCTCAATTTCTTAGATAATTCCCTTTAACATTTCGTATAATAAGGGCTCGGTGATGATGAGCTCCTTTAGCTTTACCTTGCCTGGGAAGCACTTTATCTGTCCTTCCATTCTAAATGATAGCTTTGCTGGATAGAGTCATCTTGGATGTAGGTCCTTGCCTTTCATGACTTCAAATACTTCTTTCCAGTCCCTTCTTGCCTACAAGGTTTCTTTTGAGAAATCAGCTGATAGTCTTATGGGCATTCCTTTGTAACTCTCTTCTTTTGTCTTGCTGCTTTTAAGATTCTTTATCTTTAATCCTGAGTAATGTAATTATGATGTGCCTTGGTGTGTGCTTTCTTGGGTCCAAATTCTTTGGGACTCTGGGCTTCCAGGACTTTCTGGAAATGTTTTTTTTTCACCAGATTGGAGAAGTTCCCCTTCATTATTTTTCAAACAAGTTTTCAATTTCTTGCTCTTCCTCTTCTCCTTCTGGCACCCCTATGATTCAGGTGTTGAAACGTTTAAAGTTGTCCCAGAGGTTCCCAAGCCTCTCCTCATTTTTTTGAATTCTTGTTTCTTCATTCTGTTCTGGTGGAATGTTTCTTTCTTCTTTCTGCTCCAAATTCCTTCCCTTCACTGGTTCCCTGTATATTTTTCTTTATTTCACTTTGTTTAGCCTTCACTTCTTCCTCTATTTTGTGACCATATTTATCCATCTCTGTCAGCATCCTGATTACCAGTGTTTTGAACTCTGCATCTGATAGGTTGGTTATCTCTTCATCATTTAGTTGTTTTTCTGGAGTTTTGATCTATTCTTTCACTTGGGCCATATTTCTTTGTTTTGGTGCACCTGCTATGTTGTAAGGGGCAGAGCCTCAGGTATTCACGAGGGTGGGGAACCCACATTGCTGTGTTGTGGTCCTATATGTGGGGAAGGGCTAGAGAGGGAACAGTGCCACTTGCTCAGCTCTCTGCTGGCTTTCTGTCTCTTCCTTTGCTACCCACATGCAAATTGGGCCCTTGTGGTGCTGATTCCCAGGTGGGTGGTTTTGTGTACATTCTAGGATCCTGTGGGCCTCTCCAATGAACTCTCATGTGAGGCTGGTAGTTTCTACTGCTTCCTGAACCCCCATAGGATTATTCAGTCAGAGGTTTTGAGGCTTTATTTCCCTGCATTGGAACCCTGGGTTGCATGGTCTGTCTTGTTCCCCAGTTGTTCCTTCTGCTTCAGCAGCCACTGCTTTACCCACCACAGTCTCCAGCTGCCACCTTGCCCTGAGTCCTCTCCATCCTGGCTACCCAGCTCCGCCCCTCCTACCAGTCTGGATGTTTCTTCTTTAACTCCTTGATTGTCAGACTTGCACACAGTTTGATTTTCTGGCAGTTGTGGTTGTTTTTTGTGTTTAAATTTGCTGTTGTCCTTCTTTTGGTTGTGCGTGGTTGCAAAGTTTATTTACCTACACCTACATCTTGGCCGGAAGTCCAAAATCATGTTGATTTTGTGGGGAGTGAAAAGTAATGGGAAACTGACTGAAGCATTTAAAGAAAACTGGTGCCATGATTTGTTGATACTCTATCAAGATTATCCCAGTGCTCTCTTGAAAATGGACAGAGGAATTGGAAGAAAAGTAACCAGAGGCTATTGTAGTTATCTAGGCTTAAACTAGACTGGAAATGGAGTGAAATGGATAAATTCAGGAAATATTTTGAACATAAAACAGTTAGGACCTGCTTTTGAATTGCTTGTGGGAAATGAAGATCTGGGAGGAATGAAAGGAGACACTGGTATTTGGCTTGAGTCACTGAGGGGCAGTGCTATATTTAACGAGATGGGAGAGACTCATCTTTCATAAGACTTACTAAATTAAAGAGGAGATAATCAAGATGTGTTTTATTTTTTGATAAAATATGTTTGAATTCCCTTTTAGATATCTAATGAAAAATAGCAAAAGAGCAATTAGACATGTGAGTCTTGAAATCAGAGCAGAGGCAGGCCTAGAAATTCACTAGGGTCTTAATAGAATTTTAAGCAATGTAGTAGATTAGAGAGTTTAAATGAAAAGGAGAAAAGGGTTTAGGACTGATCCCATGGTCACTATAGTATTAGGGGCCTAAGTTAGAAGCAAGCACCTGCTAAAGTAACAGAGAAGGAACAACTAGAAAGATAGGAAGAAAAAGAAGAGTGTGGTGTCATAATAGTCAAGAGAAAACGTGTGTAGAAGGGAGTGGGCCACTGCTTTGAATGCCTCTGAGAGTTCTAGGAAGATGAGGACAGAGAGGTGTCCATTGGTTTGGTAACCTGGAATTCATTGATGAGTTTTGTTGAGTTGTTTGAGTGGAGAGGTGGTGAAAGAAGCCAAGTTAATAAAGGGATCTTGTATGTCTGAAATATTTTACGATTAAAACAAAAGAGCACATGGGAAGTGAAGAAAGGGAAAGAGCTGGTGTAGACCAGCAGTCTGAAGGCTGGGGTATTTGTGTACTCTGGAGTTAGCAAAGACTTCCCAGGGGGATGTGAGCAGCATCAGGAGAATTCCAGATTCTCGGCTTCCATTTGTCCTCACATCTTGCATTTTAGATGGCTGAGAATGTGCCTTTGACTTCTGTTTTTCCAACTTCCCTTTTCCAATTGAACTTTGTCTAACTCCTACTCACTCTTCAGCTTTTAATGATTTCTTAGGAAACTTACCAAGATCTCTAGAATTGATCAAGATCTATCACATTTTCCTCTGACGGACGTTTTTCTTCATAGCACTTTTCGTGTATTAATCATACAGTTATAAAAATTATTTATTCATTTCACAAGTATTCGAGTATACTATTGTGCTAGGTATTGTTTGAATGCTTGGTATAATATCAGGAAATGAAAAAGAAAGAACAGCCCTGAGATCGTTGTTATGTTTATAATAATAAGTAATATGCTACTAGAAAGTGATAAATGCTAAGAAAAAAGTAGAGCTTGGTTAGGGAGATTGGAAGTATGTGTCAGAGGTGAATTCCAATTTTAAACAATCAGAATAGGCCTCTTTGAGAGTTTGGCTTTTGAACACTTAAATAGTTAAGGGAAGAAGAGAATCAAGCAGAGGAAACAGTGAATGCAAAGGCCTTAAGTCAGGAGCAGAACTGTCATATTGAGGAAAAGCAAGGAGGCTTGTATGTCTGGAAACCAAGGGGAAGAGCATAGTAGGAGTTGAAGCCAGGCAGGTGACGGGCCAGATCATGTAAGCCTCCTAGGCCAGCGTAAAGACTGTGACCTTTGCCGAGTGAAATGAGGAGCTTTTGACAATGTCGAGCATGTCTGACTTCTGTTTTAGAAGGAACACTCTAGCTGTCCTATTGTGCGCTGGGCAGTCAGCTTCGAGAGACCGCTGTCATCCAGGCAAGAGGTTATGGTGACTCAGATTATTGTCAGTGAGGTAGTGAGTTGTGGTCAGTTTCTGGAGACTTTTTAAAAGTAGGAAAAACAGGATTTCCTGATGGCTTGGATGTAGGTATAAGAAAAAGGAGACTTCTAAGTTTTTGGCCTGAACAACTCGGTGGACACATGCCATTAATTGTGATGGGACAGATGGAGCAAGTTTAAAGGGGAAAAATTAGTAGCTCAGTTTTGGATGTATCAACAGTGTGATATCTGTTGGATATACACATGAAGATGCTAAGGAGGCAGTGGGATGTACTGGATTTTAGCGGGGGGTAAAACTGGAGAGTTATTTATTAAGTGGGCAGTGTTGAAAGTTGTGAGTGGATAAGAACACCAAGGGAATTAGTATGTTGGAGAAAACGACTAAGGATTAATGCCTGGGGCGCTCATAAGGGTTAGGCAGAAAAGATATCAGTAAGATAGGAGGAAAAAATTAGTGTCATGTCTTGGAAGCCAAGGGGAGAGTAGAATAAGGAAGAGGCGTTGAGTAGCTGTGTCACATGCTGCTCATAGATCAAGTAAGGTTAAAGGTGAGGATGAATCATAGCTTTTAGCAATGTGGAGGTCATTGGTGACTCTAATGAATTGTTACGTGATTTTTGATTAAAATTTGTTTTTTCATGGTAGACTAAAAATTTTGTGATAAAAGGGACCAACTCTGTTATTTCTCACTGTTTATCTCCCAAACATGGCATAGTTTCTGATATGAATAAATGAATGAATATGTAGGTCCCAGAATCCCTAGGTGGGCTGTAGAACTGGGTCAGAAGTTATATAGCTAAATACAGTGCCTCACCTCAGTCATGCACTTTTATTGGTTTGGTGAGGACAGTGCTGCTATTGGTAAAGGGCACAGGCACAATGGCTTATTCTATTGATGTCACTGACACTGCTCACAACCATTGGAACTTCTGCCAGTCCTGAGACTGGAAGCTTGAGGTAACCGCTGCCTCTGCTACTCATTGCCGGAATTGTCTCTAAATGTTCACATTGCTGCTTCTTTATGTTATAAGATTCTGATTAAAAGTAAATGATGTATGTGTCTGATTGGGGTGATCAGGTAGGTCATGTGTTTGAGCTTTAACTGCCCAGAAAGGTTGGGAAAACAAGCATGTGGGAGGTAGACTCTGCTTTAAAATGTGGAGTCCCAAACATAGAACAGAGGTCAAATATCACTTGGCAAGAGTGTGATAGATGTCTGTTCAGTGCAGGGCTAGAGAATAGATTTGCAGGTTATCCTTAGAAGGGTTATAATTGGATCGGTGGGATTCAGGACAAAGGCTGCCTTGGAGGGTTGCACGTATAGGTTGTTCACTGAACAAGAGCTGTCTGCTGATGGGCAGGGGGGGCTAAAAACTTAACCCATGCGTCATGGTGAGGTTGCATCTACCCCAGAGGTGGTACTTATCTCTAATTCACATTAAATTACTCTGTGGCCTGGTGGAGGCTCTGGATTGGGACTGTAGGATGGAGAAGAGTTCCAAGGAAATGTGAGTCTGTGGATAGGATAGAGGAAGGAGCAGAGACTGCATTTAGAGCTAGGATAATTCTGTAATGGAAGCCAGTTGAAAGTTTTAAAGGTGTTCCACCCTTCAATCCCAATGTGGTAAAAAAAAAAAAAAAAAGAGTCAGCTACTAGATGGATTTCAGAGAGGATGTGGACTGACAGCAGCTATTAGGGTTAGAAACAAGGAGGTCCTTTATTCGATATTGTAAAGGGCGTGATCCAGTAGAGTGGTGGGGATGGAAACCAGCTGATCATTCATTCATTTATTTGTTCATTCCTTCATCCAGCAAAAGAGGATGGATGTGGAGGGGAAATGATTTTTAGTGATGGCTTACATGTCAGATAGTGTCTGAGGAATACAAAGGACAGTTTTTGCCTTAAAAGAGTCCACAGTCTGGTATGTTAGAGAAGAAAATTATTTCAAATATAATGGAGTAAGTGTTAAAGGAGAGCTAGGTAGCATTCTGTTTGAGAAGAGGGGGTGCCCGTAATTCTGCACAGGAGTAAGAAGGGGTTAAAAGATTCCCTCTTTACCTAATCCTTGAAAACTTGGTAGCCATTCTTATTCATTCATTGGACATTTATTCTTTAAATATCTGTTAAGCACTTACCAATGTACCAGCTACTATTGTAGGCCCTTTGGATTCATCAGTGAATGAAACAAAGACACTGGCCCTTGTGGAGCTTACATTCTCAGGGAAATAGAAAATAAACAACACATAACAAGTAAACAAATTACAAACTATGATAGAGGATACATACTATAGGGGGAAAAAGTAGAGTAAGGTAAAAGGGAAAGGACATATGGATTCTCTGTCAGTCTTAAGTTTCAAAATAGGATAGGTTACACTGAGAACACTAAACAGTAATTTTTTAATGGAAGATTTCAAGAAAGTGAGACTAGTATAATGAACTTCAATATGGTCATCACTCAGATAAACTAGTTACCAACATTTGGCCACACTTGCTTCATGTATCTTTTCTCTCTTTCTTCTTCTCTTCACCAAATATTTTGATGCAAATTCCTGACATACTGTCATTTACCTCTACAGTCTTTAGTATGCATCTCTAAAACATGAACATTTTCTTGCATAATCACAATGTGATTATCACAACTAATAAAACTGATAACATAGAAGGTATTTGAGCCAAGACTTGAAGGAGGAGAAAGAGAGTTTAGGCAACAAAAACATCTGGTTAAAGACCCTAAGGAACTGGAGAATGCCTCGCATATTTGAGGCAAGGAGTCGGTGTGGTTGAAGCACAGTGACTGAGGGAAGAGTGGTAAGAGGTGGGGTCCTGTAGACTACTGAGAGGGCTGTAGCTCTGCTTTGAGCCAGAAAGCGGGGGTGGGGTGGGGACAGGTTTTGAGCAAAGGATCAGCAAGATCTACTCCTTTGTTTGTGTTTAAAAGGGGCCCTCTGAGTGCTCTCTTGAGAATAGACTGTAGTGAAGCAAGATAGAGAGGGGGCAGCCTGATTAGGAGGGGATTGTTGGATTGAAAGGTGTATTTGTGTCTGTGGCTGACTCCACGTGGCAGCAGTGGAGATGTCAAGAAGTGCTTGGATTTTGGACATGTTTTGAAGGGAAGGTTAACTGGATTTCCTGACTGGCTGTGGCTTGGTAGAGAAGGGAAGGCATTGAGAAGAATTACTGGTTTTTGACCTGAGTAACTGGAAGGATGGAGCAGGTTTGGGGGCACCCCCAGAGTTTAGTCTTGGGCATGTAGAGTGTGAGGTGTTTGTTAAACATGTAAGTGGGGTATACAGAAGGAAGGCCTGCTTGAGTGTGGTTGGTAGGGTAAGAGTATGTGTGTAATAATTTACAGTTTTAATTTGAACATTTCATTTAAAATTCGTATGCTATGCTTGAGTGTGATATTGTTATGTTACAGAATTACATGCTTATAATTTTGTAATAAAAGATGTTGTAATAAAACAGGGGCGTTATTTGTGCCGCACCCTGTATTTAACCCTTTCGGTACGAGCACTCTTTCCGCCACAACACTCCCGCTGTACGAGGTGCCGCGCCAAAAATGCGCACATAGCACATGGTCAGTCCTCCTTTGTGTGAAGACTTTCCTAACCTTATATAAGATCTGTGCTTAATAAAACAATGCTTTTTTCCAAGTGTTGTTTGTAACTTTAATATTAAGAGATAGTTATATAAAATTCCATCAATTATATAAGTAAAATTTATAAAAATTATATACAGATGGATGCTGGATATATCCGGCGCTCGTCCACACGGGTCATCAGATGGGCGCCGGATATATCCGGCACCCGTACAGAAAGGGTTAATTAATTAAGGCTTCAGTTGGGAAGAGAGGTAGCGAAAAGGGTGGTGTGTGTTAATAGTGATTTGTGCCGTAGTATCAGCAGCCAGATGGGGTGTGTGGGTGTTCAGAAATGATTGGTGTTTAAGCTGTTGGCTGCTTATAAGTTAGAACTTTTGTCAGTTCATTGCAACTACTCTTTCAGGAAGAGGTAATTCAACGAAATTTGCAGTTCTGTTTTCTGTTTCTCTCAAACCATTCTTCCTGGTCATGCAAGAAGGAATTAATTAGGGGAAAGGTATAATTAAAGTATTATACATTTCTTTTTATTATGGTTAAGCACTTTCAGTTGGAAAGTATTCATCTGTGTATTCTTTGGGGTCACTAGCTTCTGTGCCAGGGTACTTTGGAAGTACGGACTAACTCAGAGACATTCACAAAATAGGACAAGAAAATAGCCCCAGGTGTTCTGGTAACTTCAGGTGATGCTTGGAGACCCTAATTGTGATATTACTACCATCACCCCCTTTCTTACAAAACCTGCACTCACTAAAATTTGGATTAAAAAATAGCCATGTTTTTCTGACATTTTCCAAACTTGAACTACTTAGGAAACTTATCCAGCAGTCTTACCTTCTTTTTCTTTCTACTTGTAGCCCCACTGGAGAGAGATTTTCCTCAGAGGTAGCCAGGTGGTTGCTGCTCTGGGGAGGGGGGATGCTTTGGAAAGGATGTTGTCAACACGGATGCTCTCGGTAGCTTTGTGCAGTGCAGACTGATTGTGACTGCTCTTATTTCTCTTTTTTAAAAGGGGATATTTCTAATTCCCTTTCTGGACCATTTGGAGTTGATTATATTCCTTGGAGTCACGTGGAGATCGGCACACCAACCTGGAGATGTCCTGTAGTTTCAGCTGTCGCAGTAGCTGGGGTCTGTGTGACTTAATTTCACATACCAAGTTGTTCAGAGATCGGGACCTTCCTGTGCTTTCTGAGCCTGAGTGTAGTCGGGGGGTTACCTGTTCCACAGAGAAAGGTCAGGGAGACAGAGAGGGATCAGGGATCTCAGGAGGCTGGGGCGATCATCCTTTGCACACAATTACCCCTCTCCACCCATCTTTTTAAATGAGAGAAAAAGCGGACCCTTAACTCTCTCTCTTTTTTTTGGTTCTCTTGTATAGGAGATGCATCGGAGATTTGAGAATGCCCCCGATTCTGCCAAGACAAAAGCTCTGCAAACTGTTATTGAAATGAAGGTATGTGAGAATCTAATAATCTGTGAATCAGTACACACGTAAGTGATCATACACTGTCATGTGGGCGTTTTAGAAAGTGGTATATAATAATATTTTAGTCATTTTGTAAATTGAAAAGAAATAGTAAGACTTAGTGAAAACGATATTTTAAAAGACCTTCAGTCTCAGTTCCTTTTAACTGTAGCGTGTAACTCACATTGGACCAAAAGGGTTGTCCAGCTGTCTTCAAATCTTTTGATCTCAGGACCCCTTTATAGTCTTAAGATGACGTGCCCACTTCCTTGACTCTGAAGACAATGTCTGCCAAATACCAAGTCCGAGTAACCATAGTTGTCTCTTAGATGCTCTCTCTAGTAAAAATAGTGTTCTGTGAAAATAGTACCTGATCTAGCTTGCAGCTCAGACATGCAAGTGCTGTTCCTGGGAGTAGTCATCGTACTTCCTGTAGCAGAAGTGCCTAGCTCTTCCCATTTTATCACATGGAATATCAAAAAGGTGTGTGTTCAAGGGTTGAGATTGATTACAAGTAATGAAGTAACTTAGGACATTGAGTTAAGCAGTCTTTTTTTTAATGAATCAGAAAACCTTTTATTATTCAGGAGAATGAGGAAATAACAAGAATTACCTCTTTGGATTTAAATATGACAGACAAGCAACAAATGCTGGAATGTGAAATAAAAATAAACTTACAAATTAAAATAGTAAAAAAATAATTTTCCTAGTATATGAAACAAATTTTTAAAATCAAGCAGTTAAGCAGTCTTTTATTTAAATTTTTTTTTATTTATTGATTTTAGAGAGAGAAAGGAAGTGGGGAGGGAGGGAGAGAGAGAGAAAGAGAAAGACGTCGATTTACCTGCATCCTTGGTGTATCGGGATGATGCTCTAACCACCTGAGCTATCCAATCAGGGCCAAGTTAAGCAGTCTTAAAAAACGTCTTTTTTCTTTTTTTTTCTGTGGTGCTACTACCTGTTGTCCTAAGGCACCGGTGGTTTTTCCCACCATTGCTTTTGTACTTTGAGTGAAAATGTTAACACAGTAGAAAAGGCAAATAAAGTCATAGTTTTGGGTTGGCCAAAAAGTTTGTTTTTTTCCTTTTTTTCTGTAAGATGGCTCTAGTAGTGGTTAGCTGTCTTTAACTTTATTTAAAACAATTTTGTTAGGTTGTACTGTGACAGCTGTCATATCAGCATGCATTAAAAATAAAACTAGCTGAAATTGGTGAATTTTTGTATAGGCATTTTAATATTGAAGATGGAAGGGAATAAACAAGATTTTTGGCATATTATGCTTTATTATTTCAAGAAAGGTAAAAGCGCAACTGAAATGCCAAAAAAGATTTGTGCAGTGTGTGGAGAAGGTGCTGTGACTGATTGAACATGTGGAAAGTAGTTCGCAAAGCTTCTCATTGGACGATGCTCCATAGTCGGGCGGACCAGTTATTAAGAAAATAGTTTTGACTCTGCAGACTTATTGAAAGGGTCTGGGAACACCTGCAGGGTTCCGTGGCCATACCTTAAAAACCTCTTCTTTTAGTTAATGGATAGTTAGAGATCTTTAGGCTATACAGTATGGCAGTTGGTGGTGAAGAGCTTGCCTTCTGAGTTAAATTCCCCAGATTCAAAATCTGGCTTTATTTAGTCTAATGAATGACACAGAGCAAGTTACTTAACTTTCCTCCACCTCAATTTCTTTATTAATAAATAGTGATAATAGTACCCATCCCATAGGTTGTTTTGAGGTTTAATTAGTTAAAAGAGTAAAACACTTTGGAGAGGACCTGGCACATAGTAAACATTCAATCAGTGTTTACTGCTGCTGCTATTATAATTATTTTTACTAACGTGTTCTTAACAAAGCTAAAAAATTCTTATCTCTAGGGACACCGCTCTCTCTTTCTCTGTCTCTCTGCTTCTTCAT
>VMDR010023642.1:0-15471 GCA_007922815.1 Macrotus californicus | reverse complement strand
CGCTCTGGGCCACACTTCAAGTGCTGAGTAGCCAAGTGTGACTAGTAGCTATTTTATTTTATTACTTTATATTCTACTACACTGTGTAACAGAACATTCCCCTCATTGCAGAAATTTCTATTGGAAAACACTGTTCAAGATACAAACCCTTTGTGGGTTATATAAACTGTACACAGTCTTTTCTCTGTGCTTTTGTGTCTTAAGATATTCTTCTCCACTATTCAGGTAGAGGAGTTTGAAATTTTTTTTCTAAAAGTTTTGAAAGTTGTATTTTCTACATATTTAAATCTTTACCTTACATGTTCATATATGTATATATGTATATGAATATGAATATATATATATATCTCAATGTGTAGTGTTTATTAGTGTTGAGATTAGATTAATCTGTTTTCTGTTTCCCGAGTGGAGCAGTCCCCGTCCCAGTGGTCTGCGGTGCCACCTCTGCCAAAAACATATTCCCAGATACGCTTGGTCTCTTTTCTGCTCTCTGCACTGGTCATTGGTTTGTCTCTGATTCTACAGATTTTTATTTACTGCTGTTTCATGTTTAGTATAGTTTTCAGTTCTAAGAATTAAAACTTTTTTCATTATATTTTTATGAGATTTTTAGAAGTATTTCCTACTTCCAAACATGGAAGGTTTTGCAAGTTATCCTTTTGTTACTGATTTCTAACTTGCATTGTAGTCAGCAATTGAGGGCTCTGGGCTACCGAGTCTTTGAAATTTGAGAATTGCTTTATGGTCTCATGGTTACTTTTTCAACTGCCCCTTGAATGATTGAGAAGAATATGTACTCACAGACTTTGGGGGCAAAGTAGGTGTGTGTATATACACACACACATATACATATATATATATACATATACTTGTATGTACACACACACATATATACACATCCATGTCTTAGATCAAGCATAAGAATTGTGCTGTTCAGGTCTTTTTGATCGTAGTAGTATTTTGGTTTATCCTATCAATTATTGAGATAAGTGTAATAAAAACATCACAATACAATAATGCATTTTCTCAATTTCTACTTGTAGTTCTGTCAACTTTGCTTTATAAATGTTGAGAGTATATAAACGTTTGGAATTGCTCTATCTTCTCCGTGAATTGGACCTTTTGTTATTCTATAGTGGCTATGCCACCTCTGCCAAATGTCTTTTTATTATCTCTTTTGTTCTAAAGTACTATAGTCACACCTTTCCCTTAGCATTGGCTTAGAGTATCTCTTTCAAATAGGTAAAACCTGATTGTTTTTCTAATCCACACTGGCAATTTTTTGTTTTTTATCTGGAGCTCTCAGTCCAATTCAGTTTAATATAATTATTGATATATGTAGGCTTAAAGTTAGCATTCTATTTTATGATTGTTTTTATCCTATTTTTTTCCCTCCCTTTGCCACCTTTTGGATTTTTTTATTCCATTTTCCTCTCAGCTAGTATGAAAATTGTATGTTTGATTTTGTTCTTTTAGTAGTTTCCTATAAAATTTTTAACAAATAAACTTTACTTATTGTAAAGTTTATTAATTTTCTTCTTCCAAAAAATTTTCAAAAACCAACTTTGCCTGACTCCAGTTAATTTCCTGGCTTACGTATTATTGTCATCCAGAGTTTTAGTTCTGTCTTGATTTTTTTCTCCTATAAATTTGACATGTTTTCTTTTTAATGGATCCTTTGCTTGTCATTCCTTCTTACATCTCAGATCTTTTTTTCCTCCTCAAGTATATCTTTTAGAATTTGTTTATTAAGAGGCTGTTGATGGCAAACTTTATATGAAAATGTCTTTCTTTTGCTTTCATTCTTGAATAATGTTTTTGTTTGGTATACAATTCCAGGTTAACAGTTTCTTTCTCAGCTCTTTGGACCATCTAATTGACTTCAACTTCAATGTTACAGTTAAAATAACTGCTATTTGTTGGTAATCTGTTTTGTTTTGTTTTTTTGTAGAGTTTTTTTATGCCTGATTTTAAGATCTCTTTATGCTTGTGTTCTACAGCTTTACGACCGACGGCGTGTGTCTAGGTGTGGACATTTCATTTATCCTGGACTGATTTTGTTTCCTGTATCTAAGGTTAGTCTTTCATCAGTTCTCAAAAGTTTTTTCCTTTCTCTCTTTCGCTGTTGTTTTTCCTCTATTCTTTTCATTCCTTGAAGAACTCTGCTTTGACTTCTATTAGGCTGTCTCATTCTGTCATCCATGTCTTCTAATTTTAATCTAGCTTTTATACATTTTTGTGCATGTTGAACCTAGATAATTTCAGATTTGCATTCTGATCTTTGTCTCATTTTTCTTTTCTTCTCCAAATTCAGCCATAATCTACATTCAATAAAAACAAAAATAAAGTGTATGACTTGATGAAGTTTATATGTGTATATGCGTGTGTGATCACCCAGATAGGGGTGTAAAACACTTTCATCCTGCAGAAGTTCCCTCTTGTTCTTTCCAATCAATAGAGCCATTCCTCTCCCCCCCGTCAAGGACTCTCCTGACTCCTACCACCATGGATTATTTTCAGGTGCTCTTGAACTTCCTGTAAATGAAATCATATAGTTTTTTGGTTTTGAGTATTGTTTTCTTTTGTTTGTTCACGGGATATTTATGAGATTCACCCATGTTACATGTATAAGTAGGTTTTGTGGGGGGGGGGGGTATTTTTCCTTTATAACAAGGGGTGGCAAACTATGGCCTGTGGGCTAAGTCCAGCCCAGAACATATTTTATTAAAATATTATTGGACATGGCCATGTCCATTCATCAGAGTTGAGTAGTTATAACAGAGACCATATGAGCCATGAAGCTCAAACTACTTTTCATTGGATGCTTTACAGAAAAAGTTTGGTTTGTATGGATATACCACAGTTTATTTATCCTTTCTCTTGTTAATGAACATATGAATTGTTTTCAGTTTTGGGGCATTATAAATAAAATTACTATACATGTTCATGACACTGCCATTGGTGGGTATATACTCACCAAGGAGCTGAATATATACCAAGGAGCAAAGTGGTCTTCAGGTAAGTTGGTTGCATTTCCATGAATATTAATAATGTTCAACACCTTTTTATATTTTTATTGGCCATTTAGATTTCTTTTGTGAACTGCCTTTTTAAATCTTTTATCTACTTTTTTTATTAGGTTATCTTTTTGTTAGCGATTTTTAGTTCCTTATATATTCTGGATATGAAACCATTATCCTGTTTGTAAATAATTCCTACCTGTGTGAAATTTGCCTATTAATGGTGCCTTTGGGTGAACAGATTTATTTTTATGAATAAAGAAGCCCAATTTATCAGTGTTTTGGGGGATGTGGGGTGTTAGTACTATTTTCCACGGTGCTCACAACATTTTCTCTCACCCTCATATTTGCCCTCCCTCAGGCTCCTAAAGATGTTTGCCTGTAGTTTCCTCTAGAACCTTTATTGTTTTAGTTTTCACAGTTGAGTCTTTGATTTTCTCCAGTTGATTTTTGTGTATGGAGTTTGGTGGGGATCAAGATTTTTTTTTCCATATGGACATCCAGCTGCTCCACCCATTTATTGAAAAGACCTTTCTTTTCCATCAAGTAGCAGTGGGGTCTTTGTTAAAAATGAATGATTATATTTTGGATCCTTTTCTGGGCTCTATTCTGTTCCACTTGAAGTATTTATCAATTCTTCCATCAGTACCACTAATAGTAAATCCTGACAAAAAAGTAGTGTGAACCCTCCACGTTTATTCTTTAGCTATTTAAGTGCTTCACATTTCCATATAAATTTTAGAATGAGCTTGTTAGTATCTATTAAAAAAATGTCTACTGGACTTTTGATTACAATTGCACTGATTCCACAGAACAAATTTTGGAAAATGGACATCTTAACAGAACCTTCCAGTTTATGAACATGGTGTATCTCTCCACTGAATCAGTTTTGCAGGTTTTTTTCTAGTATTTTTTGTGGTTTTTAGTGTAGAGAACTCATACATTATTGAATTTATTTCCAGGCATTTGATTTCTAATGCTATTGTAAATTATATCTTTTTTTAAATTTTATTTTCCCACCATGTTGCTAGAAATACAATTGATTTTTGTATCACGAGCTTGTATTTTGTGACTTTGCTAAATTTACTTTTCAGTTCTGGTAGCTTGTAGGTTGTTGGGGATATTCTAAATGTACAATGATATCATCTGCAAAAAATAAAATTTAATTTGACTTTCTAATCTGTATTTCTTTTTTTTCTTTTTCCTGCCTTATTGCACTGGCTGGTAACACTGAAAGAATATCTAACAGAGGTTGTTAAAATAGACATTCTTGCTTTTTTCTAAACTTAAGGGAAGATAATTCAATATTTCACAATTAAGGATAATGTTCACTGTATTTTTTTTGTAGATGCCTTTTACCAGATGGAGAAATTTTCTTCTATTGGCAGTTTATGGAAATTTGTTTCCCCTAATGGGTATTAACTTTAAAACCTTTTTATTATTAAATAATTTTATATTTATGGAAGAGTTGCAAAGATAGTATTGAGTATTCCTATATACCCTTCACCCAGCTTTCTGTAATGTTAACATTTTATGTAACATGGTACATTTACCAAAATGAAGAAATTAACATTGGCACAATAAATACTATTAACTAAATGACAGGCTTTGTTCAGGTTTCCCTAGTTTTTCCACCAGTGTTCTTTTTCTGTTCCAGGATCTAATCCATATACCACATTGCATTTAGTTGTCATGTCTCCCTATTCTACTTCAATCCGTGACAGTTTTTTAGTTTTTACTTGTTTTTCATGACTTGCTGCTTTTGAAGAGCACTGGTCATGTATTTTGTACACTGTCCTGCAACTGGGTTTGTCTGATGTTTTCTTACTATTAGACTGAGGTTATGGACTTTGAGGGAAGAATACCACAGAGATGTTGTACCCTTCTGTTGCATCCTGTCTGGGGTAACATGATGTCCATATCAACATGTTAATGATCACATAGCTTAGATGAGGTCTGCCAGATTTCTCCATTGTAACATTACTACTTTTCACTTTCTATCTGTTTTGTTAGAACCACGTCCACACTCATGGGGAGGAGAGGGAAAAATATCAAATAATTTGTGGATATATGTTAAAACTACCATCGTAATTAATACATATTTTGAGGGAGATATTTTGAGGGTTTGCAAATGTCATTTTTCCTTTAAGTTTGCCACTAATTTTAGCATTCAGGTGACCTTGCCTGCAGCAATTATTATTGTGGCATTTTAATAGCGATTTTCCATTTCCTTCATTCTTTCTATGTTTTTTAATTGGAATTCTGACTCTGGAGCCAGATTGCTTGGGTTCATTTCCTAGTTCTACCTCTTCCTCTTCTACAGTGTAATCTTGGACAACTACTTCTCTACATCTCAATTTTCTCATCTATATAATGTAGATAAAAGTATCTACCAGGAAAGTTGTTGAGATGGTTAAATGAGCTCATACTTAGAAATGGCTAAGAATTGTGCTTAGTCCCTAGGGATGTACTTATTTTTTTCTTTTGTATTTTTAATGTGATAGGTTATTTTAATTTTAATTAAATATATAAACTAATCACTAAATTATTTTGTACTCCTTGGTAAACCTAATATATATTTATATGATCTGGGTTTAAGTTACTGTTTAATTTTTTTTCATGTAATATTCATGAGTCATACAGTGGCTCTTCTTTTGCCATAGCAAATGATGTAATGAATGATAGATTCCTAAAAAATAATTTTTCAAATTTAAAGAAAGGATTACACAAGAGCTTAGCAACAGAGGTGGTGGCAACATTCCCAACTTTCTAGAGCGATTTATATCTGAGCCTTTGGGTAGAGATAGAGATCAAGATAGTTCTTGCAAATGAGTATTTTTCAATATTGAATTGAGCAAATTCAAAACTTGGCATATATTATGAAAAATGGCCCTTCAACAGGAAAGAAAAATGAGCTTTTCTACATGTTTCACCTTGAACAGTATATTATTATAGAGGTTTTAATATTTGAAATCTTTTAAAAGATTCATTTGTCAACAATATGTATCGAGTACTTTTGATGTGCCAGGCAGTACGTTTTGCTGGTTTGGGATTCTTCTTTACTTCTGAGCATATGGGCCATGTCAGGATCATTTCAAAGGTTGAAGGCAGGCCTACTTGAGTCATTCAAAGAAACGCAATGCCTGTTCATTTTTTAAAAAGTGGGTAAAATTGAATTCTGATATTTTTTTCTGTTTCTTTCACTCCTCTGAGCATCTTAGATTAGGCCCTTGTCATCCTATGCTATTTCTCCCTGTATTGAGGTTTTCCTTTCCTTTCTTGCATGGGTAATGAACACTGAGGCCAGTTCCCTGAAAAAAACAATCTTTCAGTGACTTCCCAGGACTTGAGAAGACAGGCCCTTGGTTTCTTAGCCTGACAATGGTCATTTTCTGTCTAGTGCCAACTTGCTTTACTAGCCGTGTAGTCTTACTCCTTAGAATTAGTCCATTGACACAGTTGGTTTTGACTGCTCATCAGAATCTGAAGTCACGGTGCTCTGTTTGAGGCCCTGCTTTTATTTACGCCATTTCCTCTGCCTTAAGTGGATTCTCCAAAAATTTTCCAGGCTCTGTTCAGAGGATACTCGCTCCGCAATCCTACTAGCCAGGAACCCTATAATTTGTAATCTGTAGCCCTTGTCAAATTCTTACCTTTCATTACCAATCTTTATATCTAAATGTCATTTCTAGTTGGTCAGGTTCTTAGAGATAGGGTTCCAGTACCTACCATGATACTTTGCATACAAAAAGCTATTGCTAAATAGCTACCATTCTTAAGTACCTACCATAATTGTACTACAATTTTGCAAAGTAAGTATTATTGTCTCTTTTAAATTGTGAAGAAATTCAGTATCAAAGAGATTAAGAAACTTGCCCAACAAGTGGCAAAACTGGTTTGTCTGATTCGAAAGCTCTTGCTATGTCTTTTATGCCATACTACCTTGGTCAAAAAAAAAATAGTTAAGTAGAATTATTTAGTAGACATATTTATGGTAAAGCACACTACTTAAATTTCTTTACTTACTTTGTCAATATGCTCCTCAGAGTCTTGGTTTCAGTGACCAAGCCACTTGCTATGTGGACTGATATACTCCTACTTTCTTTGGATTTTTCTTCTAAATTTTTATTAATACCAATGGGTAAGGTTTGAAAAGTCTAACTTTGGCTTATTTTAGGTAGGAAATGGTTAGAAACTTAGGCACAGTTTGATCTCTGTTTTATTTTTAAGTAGAAAAATTTGCATTTGCCTGATGTTTAATTGAGGCAACTGATAAGGTAAAAATAGTCTATCTTTTATGAAGTACTTTTTCTCCTACTATTGAGTACATTGTTGGGGGGGAATCATATAAAGTGAGTCAATCCTAAATATACAGCTTGATGAGTTTTTACATACATGTAGACCTGTGTAACCACTAGATTAAGATAGACTATATTGTATCCATACAGAAAGAGAAAACTCACTCATGCACCTTCCAGCCAGTACCTCCCCAAGAGATAACACTCCTGATTTCATCACTGCAGATTCGTTTTGTCTGTTTGTGGACTTTAAGGGTAACCAAATAGTATGTATTCCTTTGTGTCTGACTTCTTTCATTTAGCATACTTTTTTTGAAATTGATCCATGTCGATGCATACTTAAATATTTCATTGTTTCTCATACAGATATTTTCTGAATAGCTTTACATTGTATCAATATACCATAATTTTGTTTAGCCATTTTTGATGTATGGGTTATGTTCTAATTTTGGCTCTTACAAATAAAGCTACTATAAGTAGTCATACACAGATCTTTTGGTCAACATTTACAGTATTTTGTTTGGGCCATCTGTTTAGTTTTAATAAATTCTGCCAAAAGGTTTATCAACAGTGAATGAATAAATATATACTCCTATTACCAGGGAGAGAGAGTTGCAGTTCCACATTCTCACCAGCACTTGATGTTGTTCTTCTTTTCCATTTTTAAGCCCCCTGATGGATGTAGTGATATCTCATGGTTTTCATTTGCGTTTTCTTTGTTATTAATAATGTTGAGCACCTTTTTATATGTAGCTTAGATAGTTTAGATTTTTTTGTGCAGTCCTTGTTCAAATTTTTTGCACACTTATTGGTTGGTTTGTCATCTTGTTGATTTGTAGGAAATTTTCTCAGAGCAAGTATATGGTATTACTAGAACTTGAAACAAAAGGTCTCTGTTTGATAATTAAGGTTTAAACCCACCCAGTGTTAAATGTCCTTCCTTCTTTGATCCCTGGGAAAAATACTCTGAAATATCCAGGAAGGGTAGATATAGTAGTCTACTTGCGCTGCCATAAGAAAATCCACAGAATGGGAGGCTTAAACAGCAGATATTTATTCAGTCATGGTTCAGGAATCTAGAAGTCCAAGATCAAAGGGCCAGCAGTTGTGTTTTCTAGTGAGGCTTCTCTGGCTTGTAGATGGCTGGTTTTTTGCCATGGCCTCTCTGTATATGTGTGGAGAGAGTGGTCTCTGATATTTCTTCCTCTTCTTAAAAGGACACAGTCCCCACCCTTATGATCTCATTTAACCTTAAGTTACCTGTGTAAAGTCCCTGTCACCAAATATAATCATATTGGAGGTTAAGGCTTCAACACACAAATTCTGGAGGGAATAACATTCCCTATAACACTCTGCCCTCTGCCCACCTCCGTCATTTCATGTTCTTCTTGCATACAAAATACATTCATTCCATCCCCTAAGAGTCATAACCAATTCTAGCATCAATTCTGAAGGCTAGAGTCCAAAGTCTCAACTAAACATCATCTAAATCAGGTGTGGATGAGACTTGAGGTATGACCTGTCTTGAGGCAGAATTCCTCTCCAGTGGTGAACCTCTGAGCCAGACAAGTAGGGGGTTTCAAAATACAACAGTGGGACAGACATAGGCTGCACATTCCCATGCCAAAAGGGGGAAGTTGGGGAAGAAGAAAAAGGGCTGATGGGTCTCAGACAAGTCCAAAATCTAGCAAGGCAACTCCATTAGATTTTAAGAATCAAGAATAATCTTTTTTGGCTCACTAAAATCACAGATGCCCCCCCACGCCCCCCCCCCACCCCCGTGCTCTGAATATAAGGGGGAAAGAGCCTTAACCCTTGAGTTTATAGTGGGGGTGGAATACCCATGATCTCCAAATTGCCTTGCAGGGTTGTTCTTCCCTTTTCTTAAAAAATTAAACTGTTTGCAGCCACATAGCTTATCTTCTAGTCTAGTCCTATTCAATCTCAGAAGTGCAAAAGCTTTTCTTTATTTTATTCCATCTAGGTTCCCTTTGGTCCAAATTGGCAGGGTTTCTGTTGGTACAATCCCAACTCTATTTCTGGCTTTTGCTGATCTGGCTGATTAATTCCCAGGGTAATCTCATTGTGGAGTGATTATCCAGCCACACCCTTGGTGCTCTCTCCTGCACATGCTTTCTCATTTTTTTACGGTATGGGTAGATTGAGGGTTTTTCCAAATCTTCAAGTTTTCATTCCTTTTTGCCTAAGGATTTCTTCAATTTATCTGTTTCCTCTCGCATTTTACTGTAAGTAGTAAGGAGAAGCCAGGCCACATCTTCAACACTTTGATTAGAAATCTTTTCAACTAAATATTTAATTTTATCACTTGTAAGTTCTTCCTTCCACCAAACACTAGAACACAATTCAGCCAAATTCTTTGCCAGTTTATAACAAGGATTGCCTTTCCTCCAGTTTCCAGTAATAGCATGTTCTTCATTTCCACCTGAGATCTCACCAGAATCACCTTTAACGTTCATATTTCTACCAACAGGGTCTGCAAGGCAATGCAGACTTTTTCTAGCGAGCACCTCAAAACTCTCTCAGCCTCTACCCACTAGTTACCCAGTTCTAAAGCCACTTCCACATTCGCAGGCATAGTTAGAGAAGCACCCCACTTCACAAGACCAAATCTGAATTAGTATGCTTAGGCTGTCATTAACAGAGTACCACAGATTGGGTGGCTTAAACAACAGAAATTTATTTTCTCACAATTCTGGAAGTTAGAAGTCCAAGATCAGGGTGCCAGCAAATTCACTTTCTGATGGGACCTCTTTTCCTGGTTTTCAGATATCTGTTTTCTTGTTGTGTTCTCACCTGGCCTTTTCCTTCTACATGCCCAGAGACTGGCCCTTTATCTTCTTAAAAAGATACCAACCCTATTGGAGTAGGGCTCCACCCTTAACCTCATTTAGCCTTAATTACTTCCTATCTTCAAAATAGTCACTTTGAAGGTTAGGGTCTCAACATACGAATTTGGAGAGGCCCAGTTCAGTCCATAACAACGGGTCTTCTAGAAATGCATGGAGCAGTAAAGTATTGGGACCGAATATAAGTGACTTCAGCATTCATGCTACTCTCATTCTCTGCCATATTTTTTTAAGAATAATATTAGCATTTATAATGCAACTCATTTAGTTTAGCTCCCGCTGGAAATTTTGAGAGCTTATGTGAAGTAGAGCTATTATGTTAATTCTGTCTGCACTTCTGTGAAGCATGAAGTCAGTGTCATACGTTTTAAGGGTAAAACCTTGTCGCATTCAAAGAGATGCTTAAAACTGCAATCTAGAAAATTGCTTTTAAACAGTTGGGGAGAGATGTTCATATTCTCAGAGGACGTGATTTAGAAAATTATTCACTGTGAGGTTTTAGAATCTACATTATAGGAAAATTATTGATTTCTCTCACACCTTTCTGGGATTATTAATATAGTACAGATCCAGGCAGTCTTTGGAAATTGTAAATTATAAATTTTCCCAGTACACTTTAGGGTTTTGAGTTTTATTTTTTGTTTTTGTTTTTGTGTGTCTGTGCACGTGTGTGATTTACCTGTTTGTATTAATTCTAGTTTTTCCTCACAATGTTGGAGGAGTAGATGGTTGAAAATATCCTAATTTTAAAGTATAAACATAATACTCAGATTTCTAAAAGTTAGAGTAGCTAGCATCTGTATGTGTGTCTAAAACAAGAAAGAACATTTACTTTTTCTTCTATTAGGCCGATAACTCAAAGTATTTTGTAGTTACCTAAAGTCACTGAATTTCCCTGTCCCCTCCTATGCTGGCTTGAATTAAAATAGGGGGAAAGAGAAGGAAGAGACTTGGTTGGTCCATGAGGCTAGGATATTTTGAAGAGGATTGATCAGAGGTTGTGTATATTAAAGACATGTTTATTTCATCAATCTTTTCAGAAGTTTTCAGGTATTTAGAAGCTAGCGTCTCTATTTCTGTAATTGTTTTAATGGGTGGAGGTAGAGGTGTAGCCTTTTCCATCTCTTGCCAGACTATTTTGTCCAGAATTACCTATGCATGTTGTTTTAAAAATAGGAAATGTCTAACTTCACTGGCCAAATAGGATCCGAGACTACAAAAAATCTTTGCAGGGGTCTTGGGAACCGTGGATATAGAGCTAATTGCAGCAAATATGACAGCATCTGACCTGCCTGTTTAGAGCACAGACTGACGTGTAACAAAGAGTTCCTCCTGAACTGTCCCTTACTGGTCCACATTCGTAAGGGGGCATTTTACCTTCCTTAGCCACATAGGAGCAGAGAGTAGAAAATTTGCTGTGCTTGGGAACAAGGCAAGTCTTTCTGCCCACTTCCTCCATATACAAGATTAGGAGCCAAAGGGTCATTTTCAGACTTCAGCTGATAAGCTGGTTCTCTTTGGCAGCACAATTCTGTTCAAAATCTAGAAGGTTTCTTATCTATTTGTTTCCATTCAGTTCTGTGCACTAGTAAACACACCCCTAGTTTTTCTTTTGTTTTGAAACCTGGTTCTCAGATCTGCTACAATGATTTGCTTTCTTACCCCTATAAGTCTCTTTCTGAACCTAAAGAAAGTTATTTTGGGACTCTCTGTCCTCTGTTGAAAGCTTATACTTAATTTTATCTTTTTTCCCAGTCATTTTATCCAAATAAAATAGTATAATGGATACATTATATATCCTTGCCCTTGAGGAAATTTAATTTAAAAAAAAAAAAAAAAAGTTCTTTCTGGGCTTAAGATCAGTTTCCTCACTGCTTCCTGACCACTAAACCAAGGTCATGTATTTTAGATTTTTTCTATAGAAGTAACTTACTTCTGGTACCAATTCTGTGTAGTCATTATGGGCTCAAGTTATGCTGTGCTAACAAGCCATCCCCAAACCTCAGTGGCTTCACTGAAGAACTGTTTATATTTTGGCTCACACCGTGGGCCAAATAGATGTGTGGCTCATCTATTGTGGATTTTTGGGAGACTCTGCTCCACAGCCAGACTCAAGCCTTCGAATGTACCACCATCTTGTATGCTTTCTGAAACACTTGGCGTTCTTGATTGCCCTGGTGGGGAAAGAGTATTAAATGGTCTTGTACCAGTAGTTAACTGTTTACCGGCACCCTAAAACTAGTTACATGGCCCTGCCTAACTTCTCTACAAGGCGGTAGAGAAGTTCAAGCAGGAATATAAACAAAAGGACTTCTACCATACATCCAGATAGTTCAAAGTTGTAAGTTAAGCTAATAAACCAACTAAAAATATAATATACTCTGTCATTCCTTGACAAGTTTATCCCATATGACCTAGACAGTCAGTTTGAATGTGGGATTCTTGGAGTCTTGAGATTTCTGTACATCTATAACACGGCAGTGGGAGAGCTGGCCTGTCTTCCCTTCCCTTTATGTCCTGGGCCCTGTTCTGTACCATGAAGGGCACATATTTGAGCTATATTCATACCTCTGCAAACAGCCACCGCCTGACCACCTCTTGGACCTAGGGTTGCATACACAGTGACATGATCTGTCCTCAAAACCACAGGACTAGGAAAGAGGGCTGTGTAATCCCGTTAACAGGCTCGAAGCTATTTGAACAAGGAATTCCATGGTTCCCGAAATCTGGAGCATAGTCTAGGAGGGGAGTCTGGGCCCACGTGGCTATGTCCCCTTAAATGCTTGTTGCCCCTCTTCCCCAGGTTTAATGGCAGTACTGAGCAAGTGTAATGTCTGTGTGCCTACAAAGTGAGAATAGGATATGGGTGAGTGCACAAATCTGTACCATACCTCGTGCTTACTAATCTAGCTTCCTGGACAGAGCCAGGGAGGGAAAATGTCCTGATCAGCAAAGTTGAGTGTCATGTCTTGATGATTATAATTCTCATTATGAAGTCCCATTATGATATGTAAATCAGTTTCTTATGTGTTTGCTTACAGCAAATGTGTACCAACGCTAGGTTTTCTGACCTTATGGAGGTATTGGGACTGTGTTACATCTTTCTGAATGATGCCCTCACCATGTTACCATGTAATAAGAACAACTAAGAACCTGTGAGATCTAACCATGATGACAGGTCAACAACCTGGGGGCTCAGAATCCAGGTGATCAGGTCGGATGCTGGCTCTCCTACTTCTCAACTGTCTGCTGTAGGGGAAGCTTTTCTTCCTTCTCAGCCAAAGTGTTTATGTTTGTGCAAAGGGGGTAAGACCTCCTATTCTCAGGTTTTTGTGACAACTAAATAAAATGTATACAGATAATACATTCATAAGCGAAGCAAGTCCTTTTTCTCAGTTAAGAATGATGGAGAACAATGAGATATTCCAAGAAACCTGAGATTTGATGCAGGGAGAATCAAGTCTCAGGGAGAAGGAGATGAAGTCCTTGAAGTATAATATCCTGAAAAGAGTACTTTGGGGCAGCCCTTGGACTCTTGCTTATCTCTAAGAGAAGGTGTGTCTTTACTATCTCAATCTAGTAATCTCTCTTCTTTAAATGAAGATAATAGGAATTGCTTTGAGGACCTTGACAAGGATCCTTTGATTGAGTGGTAGATTTAAGAACCAGGGGAAGGGGTCGGAAAGTGGATAGGTGAGGAAATGGGGATTATTTAAAATTTCAATTCTTTACAGAAATTAGTCTGAGAAAGTCAGTCAGGGAATGTAGTGGGAGAAGCTGAGGGTCATGAGATGTCAATGAAGGTATTGTTAATTAAAGGTTGGGAAGTACCACGAGCATGGTTATATGCTGGGGAGAAGTATCTCTAGTAGAAAGGGAGAGTAGGATGATGCAGAGGAAACTTTGAATGGAGAGGCAGGGTTGACCTCCAGGAAGGGAAGTAGTTTAGAATTGGGAAAATGAGAGGCTCCGTCCAATATATCCAATAGCTGCTTTTTTCCCCAAAGAAGCATGAAATGATGCTATCAGAGAGATATATGTACAAGTGTTGAGAGTGAGGAGGCCAGCTGGCAGATAGAAGAGAAACTGGGAAATGGTAAGAATGGGGAAATGTTCCGGAGTTGGGAGGCAGGTTCTAGAACCCAAACGAGCCTGGTTGACGGAGTTAGAGTGAAGTCAGTCTCCTTGGCTGTGAAACCCGGTCGCTGAACCCTCCCCCATTTCTACTGAAGTAGCCTTTCCATTCTATTGTTTCTGTGCATTAATAATCCCCTGTGACACTCTCTGGTCACATTGAGCTGACTTCCTGTTCAAATCTTGACTGTGATGGTAGATATGTGAGCCTAAAGGTGATAAAACTCTATAGAATACGCACACATGCACAACTATAATGAGACTGAGGTAATCGCAAAAGACCAGCAGTTTGTATTAATATAAATGTACTGATTGTGATATTGTCCTTCAGTTTTGTGAACTGTTACCTTTGGGGAAATGAGTAACGGGTACTCCAGATCTCTCTTAAAACACCATGTGAATCTGCAATTATCTTAATGAAGTTCAATTCAAAAATGAGTATGAAACGATTATATAAAACTAATAAATAATTTTTATTTTTAAATGTATTTTATTTTTAGATTGTTCCTGCTGGATTGATAACATAGTCATCATTGGCTTTTGTAAGTTTATATTTTAATTTTTTATCCTCCACCCTGACATTTGCAGTGCCTGGAGCAAAAATTGGAGCAAAACTTTTTTTATCATGTGGTTCTTATTATATTTTAAGGTCTGTTTTACTTTTTATGATGCCTTTAATTGAAAAATAATTATTTTGAGGAAGTTTGAATTATACTTCTTGGGGTAGGGCCAGTTGTTTCTTAGGAGTGACTTCCTCTCAGGGTTATGACTAGCAGAAGCCAGGTGCTGTCTGTGGAGCTGAAATTGTGTATATCTGTCCATCCTGGTGGACATCAGAGTCCTCACTCAGACATCTGTGTGAAGGATGATAGGCACACAGCACCCTGGGAGAAAGCCTAGTCTTAGGTGTGAGCACTTTGACTGGGAAGGTAAAATGAATTGTTTTATTTACCTGTGAAAATCTGGCAGTTAGATGAAGTTAGGGGAGGATTCTAGATTGGGAAAATTTAGCATTGTCCCTGTTTTGTCATTTGAAGTAGCTATATTTCTGTTCCATAACTTTTTATTTATATTATATTGGGGGGAACTCCTGTTTTAGTAATTGGGTTTTTTTTTAAATTCAGTGAAGTCCAAACTTTTGAAATAGAGAGG
>VMDR010023641.1:0-15468 GCA_007922815.1 Macrotus californicus | reverse complement strand
TAGACATACAAGGTCTTTCTAGAAAAAGTCCAGTCATTGTTAATATAATGAGAACAGTTTGCACAACATTGATGTAACCTGACAGCCAAGGAGAGTGGACTAGAATACACAAGCATCAACAATGATGACTTCACTGTACTAGGGGCAGTAGATGCTGTTGAGTGAGCACGTGCACTGTGTGGCCATCGCTTTCAAAATGACTGAGTGAATAGAACAATGAATCTGCATCAAATCTTGCATTAAGCTTAAACATTCCACACGGAAACTATTTAGATGATTCAGAAGGCCACAGCTATGGGCAACTGCAGATTGGCAGCCTCATCATGACAACATGCCTGCTCCTGCATGGCGTGATTCTGCCCCAGAAACCCAGGTGATTCTGCCCCACTACAGCCCAGACAAATCACCTCTGTAAGGGAAGAGACTTCAGACCAGTGATGAGATTCAGGAAAATATGACAGGGCAGCTAACGGCTATTGGGAGAACTGTGTGAGGTCCCAAAGTACCTACTTTGAAGGGGACTGTGGTGTCATTGTCCTATGAACAATATTTCTTGTATCTTGTATCTCCTTCAATAAATGTCTCTATTTTTCATATTAGAAGGCTGGATACCTATTGGACAAATCTTGTATATAATTACAAATATTCTCCCCATTTCTCTATCAAGAGATTACTTATTGTTTGTTGCACTTAACCTCTTTGAAATAGGTTGGACACATTTTACAATCTCTTTTTATAAAATATGCTCAATAGGAAAGTTTAAAGAATTAGACAAGATTAATTTATTATGAGTTTTATAAAAATAGTCTTAAAATAGTTACTAGAAGTATTAGATATTTACCTTAAGATAAGTAGGCAAGAGCAGGAGCCGGGAAACCAATCAGGAGATTACTGGAGTGGTCTAGGCAAGGGATGATGGTGGTCTGGACAAGAGTAACACCCATGGAGATGGAGAGAGTGAACAGTCAAGGAATATTTTGAAGATAAAACCAGTGGGACATGCTGATGAATTTCTGTGTTGGACCAAGGCAAGAAGTTAAGGATGAATTCTAGGATGAAATGGCCAGGTGTCTGGGATCTGCTTCAAAATAACAGGGCAGAGGGGGAGTCTGGATTGGTGGTGGGGCAGAAGTGAGATGCTTATAAGTTGACCATTGTTGAAGCTGAGTGATGGGAACGTGCGTTTCACTATACTATTCTGCCAGGGTTTTTTATAAGAATATACCTTATAAGGCAAATATACCTTTACGCAGTGATTTCAATTCCAAAAATCAACCCTACAGAAACATTCAGAACTAAAAACAAATTTAAATATAAGAATGGCCACAGCATCCTTATTCCAATATTTATAATACTGAAATATTAGAAATAATCTTGTTAACTAACAAGAGGACAACAGTTAAATATATGAATATGACTATATTACATGATATGCCTATTAAAAATCATGCCATTAATGATTTGGGAAAATGCTGACAATATAACAGGAAGTTAAAAAACACGATATTATGAAAATAATTCATATTTCAGATTAGTTAAAAAGAAAAGAGAAAATTTGCAGAAAGTAAAAAGGAAAAAATTTGGTGTTTAGAGAACTCAGAGCAACTTTCTAGAAAGACAATGTGTTCAGTTTGCGAGAACTCAAGTTCAATAGTTAATAACAATTCCCCACCCTTTTCCTTTATGGCTGTTGCCTCAATATGGTCTCAAGCCCACAGGAAAAAAAAACTTCCTATGTCCCACTTCAATGAATTCTAACTTCATGATGAAAACGAGGAGAAAAGTATCCTTCAATGACAGCTGCTACAAAAATGTGTCAGCATTACTTGCAAAGCCCTGGGAGGCGGTTATATACCCTTTTCTGGGAAAATTTGGGAAAAATGAATAAACATTACAGGAATTTGTCATAAAAGTGCTGAAATTACAATCCAAGCTGGCAGGATTTCTTAGAGTTTTCCTAGCCTTTGCGGCCTTCTGGGAAGGCTCAGGGCTTCCTCCACCCTGAGACTGGGCATCTCTCTAGCAGGCTTGACCAGGATGAGTATGAAGACAGCCAGCTCCCTCGGGCAAGATGCTCGGTGAACCCTGATACACAGCCACTGATTCCTGGATGGCAGCAGGTATCTGAGTGACATCTTGGACCTCAGACTACTTAAACACACAAGCTTTAACCCTTGGCCTGAGGGTTTTGTGTCAAGAAGCACAGGTCCTGCCTTTTAAAATAAGAACAGATAAGGGCCTCCAAGGAGTAAGGATGACTTCTTATTCTTACGTCTTGTTGTTTGGATGCAGAAAGTTTTCGTGAGAGGAAAATTTTTTCTTTTTCCCAAGGCAGGAAAGGGACACATCACTGTTGTCGACACAGAGTCTCCCCAACATGCCAGGCCCATGCCATCCCTATGTTGTTCAGACCCTAATGCACATGGGAAAGTAGAGGGTAAAGAAGGCATGTGTCAGAAGTGGTGATTGCATGTGGGGTGGAGGAATGTGTTTACAAGGCTGTGCCTTGGGTGAGTAAGGGACATGCACAAACCCATGGGTCAGAGCTCATATTCTCTTTGGTGTGAGCTCTGGGGATACAATCACCCCACACTGAGAAGATAATGGGGGCTGAGTCACACCACCAGCTTTGCTTCCGTGTTCTCCAAGGTCAGAGTATTAACTTCCTCTGAAGCAGCTCAGATCCCAAACAGCTAGAATTTCAATATATCCATGAGATTGGTGAAGAAAATCAGCTCTGTTCTCTTTTGCAGATTTTTCTATCACCTATGGACTCTCCTGAATTAAAAGGAGTATGACTTTTGCTCTGTGGGGAAGAAAGATGGAGCTTCTTGACTCTGGAAAAACCTATAGTGGATTAAAGTGGTGACTGATCCACATGCAATAATTCACAGTTCATGAACCTATGCAATATGAAAAGGAGTTGCTGTTTGTATCATCTTTTAAATTGCTCCAAAGTGATATTAAAAAAAAACAAGAAGTATGTTTGAAAGAAATCCAGATAACCAAAGAATAGCAAACTAAGATATCATGATTTACTACAATAGGGTATTCAAACATTTAGACTGACTTCTGATTTCTGATGTTTGTATGTTCTGAGACAAGAACTAGAAACAGTCTGTAAAATAAGTTAATTAGACTTGGACGGCTTTGATATCTAGTGGGACGTTCATGATGTATTTTATGTATCTTGCATGTGACACATGATGATTACAGCATATGAGGTAATGTTATACAATACATGGTGTGCATGAATTAAGAAAGAAATATGCAGCAACATAATCATTTGGTACACAGATTCTTGACAGTCCATTTATATTCTGAAAGGAACAGACTTTAGCTTATTGAGTTTGAAGTTGCACATATTGCCAAAAAATAAACAAGCATATTCCCGTTTCTCCCAGGCAAATTATTTTTCATGTTGACCAGCATAAAATGACTGTTCTTCTGTGTAAGTGATTCTAAAATCTTAGCTCCTTGACAGGAAATTATTTTTCTCTTCTGACATCAGATGATGAGGGGATTTTAAGAAAAGAGTGAGGGGTTTAATTAATCAACAAATTTAATTAATATTTTTAAATGAATGTAAAAGATATGGCTAAGAACACCAGAATAAACCTTGGCCTGAAAATTTATAATGCATCTGTGCTTCCTATTGCTAATAAATAAGGATTCTCAAAGATGGGATGAACATGGCTAGTTATGTATAATAAAAATCAACAGTTATTTATCTTTGACACAGTGGAGTTATGAGAGGACATTGAAATGCAATAGCATCCCATTTCCTGGAGGAATGTAGGGTGGGGTAGAATCTACCTAAACACAATCAACTCAAAACTGCAGGCTCAAAAGCTCAGCTATAAAATTAGTGTATCTAAGCTTTTTGATACCATAGTGTTATGCAATGTGGTATAGTGCAGTAAAACAGAGTATATATTTTACAGCATAGTCTGTAGTTCCTGGTTAAGGGGCTCTGATTCATTCGAGGAGATGTGATTATTATGTGAAACAACAGACAGACCATTAAAGACGAATGTAAGTGATTGCTAAACACTACAGGCAAACTGTAGACCTGTGGAAGTTCACAGAAAGAGAGTTCTTAGTTGGTCAGCGACAGCTCTGTGGAGGAGATGACATTTGACTTATTCTCCAAATGACAGATGTGTGCTCTATGTGGGCTAAAGGAAGAATAGACCATCCAGGCTGAGGAGGAAAAGCATGTACGTGGAGTGGGCTTTGTAAGTTTGAAGGGCATCCAGAGACCCACCTGATGGAGAGCAGAGAGTACGTGTAAAGGAAAATGGAAAAAGCTGTTGGACCAGCAGAGGGAAGTGAGACCATGAGAAGCCTCAGAAACCTGGCAAGGGATTTATGTTTGATAGTAGGGAGTGGTAAGATGAAAGCAACGTGTGAGGAACGTTCATCTGGTGTCCACGTGCAGGACAGATCAGAGCAGGGGAGGCTGAAGTCGGGAGGTTCCCTGGGAAGTTAATGTACTGATCCAAAAATGAGCTGGAGAGGAGCTGGGGTTGGGGGCAGGGGGGCAGTGACAAGGGAGACAGAAACAGACACAAGGAACAAGATGAAAGAAGTCAGTAGATTAGCTGACTGGGTATCAGAGATATCAGAGGTGGCTGAAGACAAGGTTTCAAACTTACAAAATGAAAGAAGAAAACCTAGTGTTGATAACAGAGATATCAAAACTAGGATGGATAGCTGGTTGTAGAGAAACCAGTTCATTGATGGACCTCCTAGGTGTTCACATGGAAATCCCAGAAGTATTTTTAAGCTCTAGATATAAATCAGGGGAATTAAAAATCTTATCTTTGGCATTCAGAAGTCAAGGGTGAGAGTTGAGACTATGATAGTTAAGCCTTGAGGCTCTCCAATGGTTATAGGATTAGAGGAAGAAAAGAGCCATAGAATCTGGAAAACCATAGTTTTGATCCTCACAGTCATTGTGGGTCTGAGAAGAAAAGTGAGTGGGGAAAAAAAAGTGTTTTTGACTCTTAGTGTCCCTTAACATGCCATCAAGGAGACTGTCAGGTAACTAACGTACTCATAAAACTCTAGCTCTTTTTAAAGATCCATTCAGGATAGCCACCTGTTGCATAAATAGACTGTAAGCACTGTGAGCACAAGATTTTCTTTCTTGATCTATTTACTCATGTATCCTAAGCACTAGAATAATGTCTGTACATAGTAGACCCTCAATAAATATTTGTTGAATCAAATGAGTAAATGGGTGAATGAAGAGATCAGGTAGATGAGATATGATAGAACTGATGTTTTGTCGCTTGGGCCACACAGGTTCTCGACAGAATAAACCATGCAAATCATATTTCTACTGCAGAGAGACATGAGGTAAATCCTTCCTAGCTCCAAGGCCAGTGTTCCATGGGCAGGGGTATGGCAGGGCTGGAGAAAGAGCTTCGCTCTGCGGGGCAGGAGAAAGGCTCCCTGGGATATTTAAAATCATTGTTTTTCCTAACTCCCTTGTTATAGATAACAGGCTGTGTGAAGAAAGCCCAGCACAGCCAGGGTGATCTCATACTTAGTAAAATTCCCTAACGCATGCATAGTCATTGTTTCATTCAAGGCCAATATCTCCAGCCAACATGGCTCCTCCCAGCACTAAGCTTCAGATTGGATCCACTGGGACACCGCCATCCCAGAAAACACGGTGTTCCAGCCTCACATACTTTCTGGATGTGTGATGCAGGGGTCTCCCTGAAAGGGTGGAGTTATAGCTACAAGGGGGCCTTCATTTCTAAGTCTAGTGGGGTTGGTCCTCTTAATCTCGTTGGGTGGTTGTCTATGAATTAAACTTAATAAGCTGAGGCTGTCTTTAGTCAGACTTTGGCCTCCCTGGGTTGAGATGACTAAACTTTTGTAGTTTCTCACTCCGCTCTGATGTGATGGGTGATATTTCTGCCAGAAAGGGACAAAGTCGGTCCAAAGACTTCTCTTTTCCCATCAGAAATCTTGTCTGCTGTCTAAAAGTGTGAGGGGAGAAGACTTAGGATCAGGCACGTTCAAGGTTAGAAGGGATCTTTGAGATCCCCTGGTCCAGGGTCCTAAACTCATGCAAACAAGGGTCAGACAGATGACAGACAATGGTGAAGAGGAATGACAGGATCTGCGTCAAACTGCAAATGTGATAACCCACCCCAAGGACTCACATTGAAGGACTTTACAACCCCACACTGGCCAGACCAAGTTCATCTGTTCACTGGTTAGGCCCCCGAGCCAACTCAATCTCTCAGTTTACAGATGGGCTACCTAAGGCCCAGAGAAGGAGCAAGAGCATTTTGTGATAGAACACTGCACTGAAAATCATGAGACCTGAGGTTCTGGACCTGACTACACACACCAAATGACCTTGAATGAAGGTTGACTGCTTGGAATTTCATTTCCTTATCTGTAAAATGAAGAATTTCCCAATGATCTTGTTGTGCTCTAACATTCTAGAACTCCCCAAGGGCACCCCATTCCTTAATGACAAACCTCTATCTGGAACTCAGGTCTTTGGGTGGAGTGTTCCTTTTACTAAAGCAAACTTCCTGGCAAGACAAGGAAGAAGGAGGAAACAGCAAAAACACCTAGAAGCCGATGTTGGCTTATTAGGCAATTTGCTCACAGATCATGCAGGCTATGAAAACCAAGAGGGAGAGAGATCCAGAACACCTCAGAGCCACATGTGGGGCTTTCTCATTCCTACTGAAGCATCTTTGAGTGCCCTGGTGTCCTGAGCAGGCCTTCTGAAGATGGAGTCACATGATCTGAATGTATCTGCTCCTCCCCATTGAGTGTGGTTCAGCCAACACCAAAAGGATGGATCCAACTGGGAAGAGAGGTGGATCTCCTTGGTTTGTTTCAGTTTGAGAGAACTTCCTCCCCCGTAGGAAGATGGAGAAGCAAAAAACTATCTGTCATAGCCCAAGGCAAATCCTCATTCTAAAGTTCTCATTTCTACTATCTGCTCTTACCCCTCTTATTTTCTTTTTTTTTATTTTACAATTTTATCATAGTTTTTTAATTCTTTTTTTAATTACTTTATTGTTGTTCATTTACATTTGTCTGCATTTTCCCCCCACTGCTCCCCCCCTACCCCAGCCAATCGCACCTCCCTCCTTGCTCCCACCCTCCCCCTTGGTTATGTCCATGTGTCGAATTTCCTCAGAAAACTAAAAATGGAATTGCCTTTTGACCCAGCAATTCCACTGCTGGGATTATACCCTAAGAACCCTGAAACACCAATTCAAAAGAACCTATGCATCCCAATGTTCAGAGCAGCACAATTTACAATAGCCAAGTACTGGAAGCAACCTAAGTGCCCATCAGTCAATGAGTGGATCAAAAAACTATGGTACATTTACACAATGGAATTCTACGCAGCAGAGAGAAAAAAAGAGATCCTACCCTTCGCAACAGCATGGATGGAACTAGAGAGCATTATGCTAAATGAAATAAGCCAGGCAGTGAGGGAGAAATACCATATGATCTCACCTTTAACTGGAACATAATCAACAAAAGAAAACCCCTCTTATTTTATTTTTCTGTGTATGGAGGTCCCTGGAAGGAGAAATCTTCTTGTTTACCTGTTTACTTTTTTAACTGTATCACCTCATTAAATGTGAGTCTGATGAGAGCAGGCACTCTTTCCGCCTTACTCACCACCATATTCTCAGTGTGCCGAACTGTGCCTGGTCCGCGGTGGGGCAGAATAAACGGCCGAAGGATAAATAAAGGACTGTTCCAGGTTTCATAGCTAATTAGTGGAAGAGTCGGGTTCTGTACCAGAGTCACCCAAATTTCAGTTCTTCTCCCTAAACTACTGGGCCTGGGAGCAGTAACTTTGACAGTGATTTATCTAAGGAAGGGGGTAATAGGTCTGGGCACCAGGATAGCATGACTTAGAAGAGAGAGCTACTTTACCCAAATCTAGTCCAAACTCTGCCACTCACTGGCGTGAGACCTTGACCAAATTATACAAAGTTAATTTTGAACGAGATCTTAGAGATTACTTGATCCAAAGATGTCAAACATTTTTATAATCATCAGAAACCTTTTTTTCAAACACCTTACAAGAACCCCAAAATATAAATCAGATAATAAAACAATGCTACTCTAGTAAAAGCAGAGGAGGGTCCAGGGCCTGCCATTTGGGCCTCTCCTTAACCCCATTCAGGTCACCTCTGTAACATAACTTGAAAAGCACTGAGTTAGTCCAGTTGCCCACCCAGTTCAAGAATTCTTAGAATCAGGGCACTCACCCCATCAGGGAATCCTGTTCTCTTGTTGCGACAGTTATGAGGAAGTCCAAGCTCTTCTTGGCCCAAAATACCATTTCACAGGAGTGAAATCTACCCCCTCCAGTTCTGTGTCAGCTCTCAAAAGACAAAGACCAGTAGACATGGTCCCTGTCTTGAATGAAACACACCTGAGTTTGAAGACCAGCTACAAGCTCCTTATCTCTAGCCTTTAAGTTCTTCTTTTGTAGGTCAGGAAATGATAGTACTTATCCCACAGCAAAACTATGGGAAACGTCGAGGACAGTAACATGAAGGACTTAGTGCAATGTCCGACACAAGGTAAGCACTCAATAAATTTTAGCTCTCGTCGTCAAGATCGTCATCTGTGTCATTACCTACGACCAGGCACCCCCTCACCACCACCGCCACCGTTACTTCTCCCCAGAGAGCCTACAGGCTGCTCGAGGAAGCAGCACAGATACAAGGAAGCATCAGTTAGATACAGTTCATCATGGTACGTTCTACCATGGAGGTCTGCGCTACATATCTTCATAAATATTAGCCTACAGCACGAGGATACTAACTAAGCAAACATACGATGCCCACTTGTTGTCCGCTATGCCTTGAAACATTCTGATTTTTCCTGCCAATACCATGAGGAACCATTCATGTCCTGTGAGATCTCACCACACGTAGCAGCCTCAGTGTCATCTGGAAACCTGTTAGAAATGTGAAATTTTGGGCTCCACTCTGGACCTACTACTGTGGCAGAATCTGCACTTTAATAGAAGTTCCAAATGTTTTTATACATATGTGCATTAAAATTTGAGAGCTACCCCAAGGTTTAAACCTCAGCTTCTTCATCCTTGAGATGCAGAGACAGCTGTTGGCTTTGCATACCTCACTAGGGTTCATGAAAGAACTGAATGGGATACAAAAAAAAAAAAAACCCTTAGAACAAATGAACTGTGAATTCCTCAGGGCCTACCCGATTCCTTTACACAGAGAACTTGTCAAACGCTGATTTATTATGGAAGGACCATCACAGCCGGCCATCCTATTTGACCTCTACATCAATTATTAAATATCTGAACCTTCATACTATTTTTGTCTACATATGTTCTCTGTGAACCTTGGGAAATTGCATTAAAGTGATTTCTGCCTCAGACTATACTCATGTTGTTGAGCCTTCCTGGTCCCTGTGTGGTCATCTTTCAGAATTCAACCTGACCTACAGCTATTACTCCCACTCCATTCGATGGAACGCTTTCAGCCAGCTACATGATTTAATGGTTTTACACACACCATTATTGCCGTTATTTCATAGTTCACATGTGTAAAAAAATACATGACATTTTTAAATGCAACTGAAGACACTTTAACATTTTATTATCTAAGCATTATAAAATCTACTTATTAAATTTTGCCACCCAGGATGTCTAAGTCTTGGTTCTAGCTGGCAGTTGGGTGGCCAAAAGAAATTTAGGGGGGATTTACTCCGAGGTATCACAAGAAGGTTGAAGCCAGACCCCACAGAGGACAGTGAAAACTTAGATATCAGTACAGCCAGTGCCCTCTTAGGTGGCCCGACATCAAAACAGATGATTCAACAGTGCAAAGCCCCCAACTGATTTCACAGAAGTGACCACCGCAGGCATTTAGTATAAAATGTTCTTCAGACTCTCCAGAGGGCCAGCTATGAATTAGGTATTATTAGGGAAATATGAGGAAGTGGGAAGGATCCAAGGCAAGGACTCGCAGAGTCCGGAGAAGAGGGCGCCCCTGCAGGCGCTTAGACTGGTGCTCACCACCCCATTCAGCCTTCTCTCCGTTACACAGTGCTGCAGAAGTAAAAGCAGGTACCTAAACACCAGAGAACCAGGGGGAAATGTGCCACATCAGGGACACCACTACCAATACCCTCCCTTTGTCTGGGGATCCCCTCTCCTGTTACAATATTGCCACCTTGCCTCTGATCACTTTCCAGTGTGGATCATTCCACCTGCAGTTTCCCAGCTAGCCTAGTCCGGGGCTCTTTGGCCACCCAATTTAAGGCATGGGGGGGTTGTTGTCAGCAGCAACTGATCTCTGTGGAGCAAAAGTTCTGGTTCTACTGTGACCAGAGCGGTGCCTAGCTCTTGTGGCCTGGTTCTCATGAGAGGGAAGGCAAAACCGGGACTGCGGAGTCTGCTGGCCTATAGTTTCCTCCTCTTGAGCTGTTCCATCTGTCACCTTACGGTCCCTATAGCGGGACAGGGTACAGAGTTCACTTAGCTCAAACTCGTATTCATATATAGCTTACTCTCTGAGGTCCACCAGTGTGTCATCTGCCATCTTAAGTCTCTGAACTCCACCTGCTTTTAACTTCACGGAAAGCTCAGAATTGCCCTCCTCAATAGGCATCAAACAGATTCTGAGCAATCGAAGCAATCCTACCTTTACATAAAAGCGTCCTGTGCCTCTGGGTTTGCTGCTAATGCTATTATGATTAGAAGCTTTTACATTATTTTTAATATTGTGGTGCATCAGAAAACCAATGATTTGGGCATATGGCACAAATTATCTAGTTAGGTGGAGGATATGATGATGCTTTCGATGCAAATTATAAATTCCTGTGGAAACCATAATAAAGGCTCCTGTCGACAACTCTTCCCCTTCCCTCTGCCTCTTAAACAACCCTGGTGCTTCCCCATGTGTCCCCATGACCCCACCCTGGCCATGACATTGAGTGCTCCCTCCTCTTGGGAGCTATGAGTAATAAACTATCTTTTCAATGGCTAATACTTCCATAAATATTTGTCTTACTATATCCCAATTTTTATTAGTATGCTATATTTTAGAGCATTAGTCAGATTTGAGCCCAAGTTTGATTGCCAACTAATGGAATTGCCTAAGGAAAGGAAGCAGATAGTCCTGCCCAAAGCTCTCCAGGAAGGGTGCTGAGAAAGGTGTGGACACAGAGAAGATCATGCTGCCCATCAGGTCACCTGCTGCTTTGCTGCCATCTCACGGGTCACCTGTGTTGTACCCAGGCTCCAGCATCAGGCTGTTGCAACATGTGTCCGTCCCCTTCAGGGCCCCAGCTGACTCATCATGCTCCTAGATGAAATTTCATGGCTACTCAGAGCCTAAGTACCTGGGCCAGTTAGGGTGGAACCCTCCAGAGCCAGAAACCATCCCTAAAAGGAAAGTATGGCAGGGATGAGGGAGACTAGGAGGAAAACGTGAGCACTGAGACTATGCATCAAAAGAACAAGGCTGGGCTTGTTGTAGAAAAATGGTTCAGGCCACACCCCTACCCAAACACAGACACACAAGCACAACTATTTCTCTCTTCCCTGTAAGAAAACTTCACTAGGGTTTGAAGTTGGATGGCAGAGGTCCATTTGGCTTTCTCAGACCTTTCTAGTTGTTATAACCTTCATAAAGTCAGGATTAGGAAGCCTAGATATATCCCTCAACTTTTTTGAAGACCAGAGATGTAGTAGGTCTTTTAGGTAAGTCATCTTTCTTTCTACGTCACTAACTCCTCATCTGCACGTAGCTGGTGCCTTAGCTGACTCAGAGCTCACACAGGAAGTTAGGCGGCGGTATCTCTTAGAGGTCTTCCGTGGGCAAACCAACCTACCAGCCAGCCTGAGAGCCTGGAGAAGATTCTTACGTGGAATTTGGGGCATGCTTCTTTTTCACTTTTAACTTTTTATTTTGAAATAACTTTAAACATTAAAAAATGTAAGAGTAGTACAAAAAACACCCACATGCAACAATTCCTGACATTTTGACCTAGTTATTTTATGATTCTCTCTCTCTCTCTCTCTCTCTCTCTCTCTCTCTCTCCCTCTAGAAGAGAGAGGAGTCCCAATACAGAAGAGTTCATCCCAATACAGAAGAGTGTATCCCAATACAGAAGAGTTCTATCAGGAAAGAGTCAACAGCAAACCTGGAGATAATGAAAACTTCATGTAAAGGTAGGATGACTATGACTGCCGAGAATCTGCACTTAAGCCCCGCCTTGTCCTTCCTCTCCCAGGTAAGTTAGAATGGCTCTAAAACCAGCGAACAGCCGAACAGGTAGGTTATAACCCCTTGGAAGCATGGATATAATGAGAAAAAGTAGGGTTGTCCTCCTCTGTCTTGAATTTAAAATATTTAATGTAGAATTGTTGAGGTTTGGCCAGAGCATGGGCTACGTGGAAACTGAGTTTCAAGGAATAAGGAAGAGGTTGCAGACTTGACTAAGAGAAACATTTATATATGTTGAGGAAAATTGTGTTTCTGCATTGCCTTTTAGAGTTAATATGTTTTAACCACTTTTATATATAAGGTAAATTTTTCAAGAAGGAAATGCCTAAAGGGCTTTCAGTCATATACCGGTGCACTTACTTTGTACAACAAACCAGTCAAAACGGAGTTAGTGCGTTAATTTTCACTAGGTTGGTGTGTTGGGTGATATCAGCCTCTTAAGACATGGTTATTATTTCAACTGAGCAGTTTTCCACATATACATTTTAACAAATGCAGTTTCCCATAACAAGCATTTATAGTCACAATTCAATAGTCCTTAAAGCATTAAAACAAAAATATCTTTGCAAACAGATGTAAATAGAAACTCAACTTTACGATAATAAGATTTAAAGTAAATTTTGAAGTAATTGGTATATAAACATTTGCTATCTTTTCTCAAAAGAAATCTAATGACAGAGCTAGTGCTTTGATTATGTTTTTATTGAGACTTTATTTTTAGAGAAGTTTTAGGTTCCCAGCAAAGCTGAGAGGAACATAAAGAGATTTCCCAATACCTCTGCCCACACATGTATAGCCTTCCCCACTACCAACAAGCCCTCTCCCAGAATGGCACACGTGTATTTACATTACAGTCCACTCTTGCTGTCGTGTGTTCTATGGACTGGGACACATGTATAATGCATGTAGCCATCATTATGGTATCATACAGAATATGTTCACTGCCCTAAAAATCCTCTGTGGTCTGCTTATTTGTCACCTGTCCCCATTGTCAACCACTGACTTTTTAACTGTCCCAGAGTTTGTCCTTTTCCAAAATGCCATGCTTTGATTCCTTTTCAACATGCTGCTTCTTGGTCATAAAGTTTCTTACTTAAAATAATTTATGGGCCTCACTTTAATTGTAATCAAAGCTAAATTAAAGCTAATTGGAGCTCTTAAAATGTATTTATATAAGAGGTTTCTACGTGCAAAATTCTGTTAGACATCTCATGTGTTCTGAAGAAGCAGACATCATCCCTGTTTTAGAAATGAACAAAACTAAGATTTAGGAAGGTTAAGTAACTTGTCCCAAAACACACTACTTGTAAGCAAGTCAGGATTGGGACCCAGGTTTTTTACTCCAAAGCTCATAATATTTGCTACGTGTCCTTAGCTTCCTTCTCAGGAGTGCAACCACTATGAACATCCCACATGTCTGTCCTATGGCAACGTGATTTGTCCCACGTGGACCTGCTGAAGTGCGCAACAGCAACTTGGGTTAACACTGGCCATGTTTTAGAAGCATCCTCCAGGAGAAATGCACTCTTGCCTGTCTACCACATGTGGGCTCTCTCCGACCACTTCCCTTCGTCTCGGCAAAGAGTCTGCACCAGCTGCCATGGATGTGTCCCCTCCTCTGCAGGCTGAGATAATATGATTCCATAAACTGCCAACACCTAGGAAGGTGCCTTAGTATTCTGGAGCAAGCGTGGATGCTACTGCTTCATTTCTGGGTGTTCTTTCTACAGATCCAGCTTCTCTGATCTTCTGCATAGCTTCAGTGACGTCATTTCTTTCTGCTTTTCTTCCTTTCACAATCCCTTGACATATTTCCAACTTTCAAGTTCTTCGTCAAGAATCTCCATCTCCTCCAGCCCCCCAGCTTCCTACTCTGCGTTCTTGATCTGTCCTAAGAATCTTTTCATCTCTTCTAATACGCCAGAATATGGTTGTATCATAAAACTTACCATGTTATCTTTGAGCTCAATCCCTACGAGACTAGTAATTGCCTCATTCACAAAAACAAACACGATACAAACAAGATCACTAAGGAAGTTTTTTGTGTGTGTTCAGACTTCCTGAATTTCAATACATCATTACGGTTTGTCTACTAAAAATTAAAAATAAAACTGCCTGTTTATTGCTAAATTAATCAATCAGGGACCTCTAGCAAGTGTCCCATTAAACACTGCCCAAGTACTTAACAATATACCACTTTCTATAAATTTATTATGAATATTAGTATATTAAAATCTTGTAAAGTTATTTTAATACATATCTCAAAAATATTTTAGCAATAAACTTCTGTTGCAAACTATTAACATTCATGGAACATCAATTTAGGAAATGTTAGTCTAATTGTATGAAAGTATCTGAGTACATTAAAATATTGGGAAATATTTAAAATGTCCTCCAGGGAACTTGAAGCTGTAGTAATTTGCAATGATAATTTACATGATAAACATTTGATGGACTCCCTGAAGGCAAATGAACTAACCAGTATTTGTTAAATGGGTAATAAAGACAGATCCTATTTTTTTGCCTAACGGCTATTCTTGGAGTCCCTAGGAAAAATTGAATGGTGAAAACTGGAACTTCTGCCTCTTAGGAATGTTGTAACACTAGGCAATCATCTTTCGGTACTAGAAAGCACACTTTTTGTGAGCAAGTTAAATGCTAATTTTACATAGGGCATGCAGAATGGACCCAATTAAGTGACAAATAAATATGAGAATGAACCATGTGCATATTTTTACTGTGACAAAATAAGCATATGTTAATTTTACAGTAAAAATTGATTAAAATAGAATATTCATAGAGAAAGAAGGGGTGGAAAGGCATGATCCGAAGGATATGCCTGATGAGAAATTGCATCGAGATCTTTCTGAAGGTGACGTCCTGGTGAGAATACTTTTACTTCCTCTGTATGAATACCATTATGTCAATTAACTGTGGTTATCCAATGACTACTTACTAGATCAATATCAGGCCTTGAAGCTTTATGGTATGTGCTTTACAGCAAAACTGAGATTTGATAAATGCCCCTAGAAATTAAACTATTCCAGTGGGGGATGCAGGGAGCCAGAATTTATTATTCCCATGAGCTGATGGTGTCATGAAATTCCAGGATATAAATCATATGATTATTTCCCCAAGGATCTCTTGTCACTGCTACATATATTAACCTATCAGATAATTCCAAGTGAGA
>VMDR010023640.1:0-15482 GCA_007922815.1 Macrotus californicus | reverse complement strand
GAGAGAGAACCCAAACAAATAAAAGCAGAAATGAAACAGGAGATATAAAAACTGATATCAAAGGAAAAAAAAGGACTTTAAGAAAATATTATGAACAAGTATATTTCTTAATGTAAATAAATAAAAATTGAATTAAAAATTAAAATGAAAGATTTTTTTCCTGAAAGTTTGGGCCAAAAACATAGGTGCACATTATACATGGCAAAACACAGTACATAGAGAGAGAGAGAAAGAAAAAAATACAACTACATGACAATTAGTAACTGTGTTTGCATGGCAAACTTTATTCTTTATACTTTACTACCTTACATATGATCTACATTGTTTTTCACAAATAGAAAAAACATTACTATCAGATATGAAGTGATTCTTTTTAAACAAAGACCTATATCATACCCAAATGGTTCACCAGGTTTAATTAAGAAAGATGTTTAGTTGAATTAATCTAACAGTTTTCAAGATGAATCTCAGATTTGGTCATTGTTTACACCCATGGGTTCCTGGAAGTCACACCAAAAACTGAGGAATTTTACCCCTCAGCAATGACTTACCGAGTTTCTGTGGAAGGAAGTTTTCTGTGAGGGCTTTCAGTAGAAGCAGAGGCGCTGTTCCTTGTCACACCTACCCAGTCTCGGAGTAAGGCAGTGGGGGCTAACACAAAGGATTGAGATTCAACAGCTTCATCAACCATCTTAATTCATTATGTTGTTTGGTTAGATTACTGTGGGAAAAACCATGATAGATTAGGCAAAAATAAATCATTAAAATGGCACTGCTGAATGTGAAGATAGAATGTGAAGTCCAAGTACATTAAGTATAGTGGTCTACACAGTGCTGTTGACATTGCCAGTCATGGGGGGAAATGTGACTTCTAAAAATGAAATGTAAGCAAGACATTGACTTTCAATTATTTTGTGAGCTATGTAGGACAGAAATAACTATAATACTGTCTTGTACTGCTACTTAAGTGGGCACATTTCTCAAGAAATTATGTGATTTTTTTAAATGAAAGTTCATGTAGCTGCACTGCAGTGTGTACCCTGTTATGGAAAGTATATTGAAAAGAAAATAATGTTATTTCAGTGTCTTCTTGCACTAAAAAGGAGCAACAGATTGAATCATCATGGAAATAGCCAAAAATAATTTTAATCTTCAAGTAAAATTATGTTAAATCAGCATTTCAATGCATATTTTCATTTCGTTATTTGAGATACTCCGCTTTCTACTTAAGAGTAAACTTACTTGACCTTGTTACAGTAACCACTATACCCATCAGTCTCTGCCATGTGTATTTTACAGGGTTTTGATGGTGGCTCTGTTTTTAAGTTTGAGCCCTTAGTAGAGTAGATAACTCAGTTGATACCATGCTCAGGCTATAATGATACTTATTGCATACTCTGTATACAATGTATACACATACTGTATAATGATGATCAGTTCATGCAGTCCCCATGGAGGTCAATCCAGGGGGGCACACATGATCTAAGTCTGTCCAGTTAGAGGAAAACAGAGTGGTTTTTCTGGAAATACTTGGATTTTTTTGTTGCTGTTGAAGGTGTTGTAATATGCATATGGTCCTTTTGCTGGATCACAGCCATATGGCATAGTAAAATTAGCTTTAAGATATTCAAACTCCAAAGGAGGTGGCTTAGAGAGAGCATGCTCATGGCAGAGACTGCTAAGTGTAGGGGTTACTGTAACCAAGGTCAAATCAGGTTACTCTTAAGTAGATTAGTTACCCTACTTATGCCTGCATGCACCATAGAGAGTCAAAATAAAGAGTACTCGTTCATTCTTGTTTAAGCCACTTTTATTTTGGTCACTTATCACTTGCATCTTAAAATAACTAATTGAAACATTGGATTTATGTCTTTAGCATTTAGCTAGAATTTCACATTATTAAAACTACAAAAAAGAGTATCTATTTGAAGAAATAAATGGGTTGTCTACATATAAGTGTGATTTTATTTTCAGACATCAGACTGAGGGCGTAGAGCATTAATAAATTAGGTAGTGACACTGAAACATCTACATATGAGATCTATCTGTTACAAATGACCACCATTATTTAGGACAATAGTCCTCACATTGTGAAGTCCAGAGACGACATAAAATTCATTCTTTTGATGTTTACTAAACTTACAATGTTACACAGCAGATGTATAACTTAAAACTTTATTCCGTTTTTTTCATATTGTATAGAACAAAACCTACTATATTAAGAAGATATATATATATATATATATATATATATATATATATAGTTAATAAGTTCATGTGATCTATAAGTGTTCACTAACAGATAGGAAAGAAAAAAAGAGGGGAAACACATTTTCAGATATTAAGAGACCAGTACTGAAGAGAGTATAGAAACAGAATATCCATGGAGTTGCTGTAATAAACTCCCCACTCTCGCTTTTTTTGGCTGAGGGCAACAATAACGGATGAGCAAGTCAGGTTCAACCCAGAGACCAAAAGAAAAGTGCTGTGTTTTGCCATGTATAATGCGCACCCATGTTTAAGGCCCAAACTTCCAGGGAAAGATATTTTTTTATTCATTTATTTATTTATTTATATTTAGAAACAAACTGATTATCGTGTTCCAGGGTGTTATTTTGCATATGAATATTGCTTTGTATAGTTACACTTTTAATTCATAAGCATAAATAAAGGAATTAAAAACATTTATATAGACACAGAATTAGTACTACCCATGTATAATGCACACCCTTATTTTTTCCTCAATAATTTGGACAAAAAAGTGCACATTATACACGTCAAAATATGGATAATCCTACTAGACCTCATTTATTGTATTTTAGCATATTCATCTTAAAATTCTTCACTTACACAGAGTAAAACTGCAAGAAAGATAAATCATCTAGAAATTAGGCTGCTTAGTTGTAAAGATGTAAAACTAAATTTAGCTCCTTTTACAAATTCATTTTTGGGCATTCATTCACATGAATTTCATTTTCTTGAAGTGAAGTTCACAGGAAGCAAGGAAATCAGCAGAGTTTTATATTCATTGGTTTCTCTTTGTTCACATCAGAAAATGGGTGGCTGAATAATATTTTCATGATTGATTGTGGTCGCTGAAATTTTTTTGCACAAATATACCAGTTAGGGCAATAAAAATGAATATTTTGAAACAATTGTTGCCAGAAATCAATTGTTATTCAATTAATTCTGTATGAAAATAAACATCGTAATGCCTTTCTCATTTCTGATGCTCTAGAAAGAGGCAGCTAATAGGAGTATTTCCTCTGGTGCACAGACTCCACGAACAGGCTTTAGAAGTAAGAGATACCAAGATTAATTATTCCAGTTATTTTTTTTGAAACTCACTACTCAGCTTCCTTTTTATTTCTTACCTCCTTCTTTTCTGTTTTCTAATAGAGCCAGAAGAAAAGACATCTCTTACGAACGCTTGTAAAATATACTATTACTTCCTATTATATACTGATATCTGGTTCTTTTCCATTTTCAGGCACATGGGAGACTGCACTTCTCAGACCACTTGCAGATGAGAATGTTGTCTGTGCCCTCATAAAACGAGAGTACAAATGATATTTACCACAGCTAGGCTGAGACAGTGAAGATGCATGATTCTCTAATACCTGCTTTTCCTTTATGTAGTAACCAAGAAGGTGTAGTTTCAGCTAAAAATATGCTGACGTCTTTATTACCCGAGGTTCCTGACGGAGAGTTTGTAGCAGGGTCCCAAGTCATTGTGGATGGGATGCACGGCATGACCAGACCCTAACTTTTGTTGCACTAAGCAGCTGAGTTGGGTGGGAAGAGGTATCAGTTTGCTGGCAACCCCTATTCCCTTATACAATTTAGTGCTAATGGGTATGAAATTCCTCCCTAGTTCCACCCCTAAATTCTGGGTATTGAGTATTGTGTAGAAGTTATATTAGGACATTTTGGCACCTTCCCATGCTTTATTTTTATGTAACATGTTGAGATGTTAATGATGACATTGAGGGAAATCTGATATTTTGGGACTTTTGCTGAGGGGAACAGAAAATCACTGCCACCATTCATTTTTGGACATTCTGAATTTATAGGGCTATGCAGTGTCCAGGGTGAGATTCCCAACTGGCATTTAGAGATATATTAATCGAGACTACTCAGGAGGAATTCATATTAAAGGTATAGGTTTGTGAGCCATTAGGCTATAGGTGATAGCTATTACAGTATCAACACATAAAAGAATATTTAAGAGAGCATACAGAATAAAATTATTGTGAGAGGTAAGGGATTGAAGGGGAAAAACAACAGAAAGAAGTATGATCTTCCTGTTGGGTATTTGAGAAACGAGAGAGAGAGCATTGCAACTAGAATAATATTTAGAAAAAATTAGGAGTTCCTTTTCCTCTTTTTGATATGGGAGTGTCTTAAATTGCAATAAATATCTAGTCAGTACACAGAGAATATAGTGAACACTGTGGTGCTCCCTCATGTGCCAGGAGTGTTGGCTTTTGTAGCTGGGAACTGAGTTTCTCCCAGGTTTGTTGTTGGCTGAAGGAAACTTTCTTGGTAAGATTAAAACCATTCTGAAGGGTCAGCCCACATTCTATGACTGGTTGATGAAGGCATACAAGTTCAACCCTTTGCCTCACTTGAGACAACTTTGAAGAGCCAACCAGCTCCAGAGATCCTCTAGGAAATGCTGAGGCTTTGTTGCCCCTGCACTGCAGTTTAACTTCTCACACTGTTTAGTCCTGCGTGCTTCTCCCCTCGTCAGTGTTGATTTTCAGAGTCCTCAGTAAGCTTCTCTATGTGTCTGAGTCTCAAAGTCACGTGCCTGGGAAGTTCAGACTGTGACGGAGAGAAATAAGAAAAGACAGAGAATAGCAATTGGTACAGTGTTCCAAAATTGGAAGGGAGCACAATCAGAGGCATAGACAGAAGTATTGCTTAATCAGAAGGTTGTACATTTCTTTTGCTATGAAAGTGAAAAAGAATGAGTATGTGGGTGTACATAAATAATGAAATGGAAAATTGAGGGTGTTTGTGCCTGAGAACCTTAATTTGTTTTTTCTATGCAGTTGACATCCTGTTCTGTTGAGTTGCAGAGGGGGTCTTTGAGATCTGAAGAAAGTTATAACATTTTAATCTTGTAGGTGTGGAGGATAGAGAGGGAAGGTGGCCAGGACAAGTAGAATGATTGCAGTTGCTAAGGCCAAACTGAAGTTGGAAAGAACACAGGATTGGAAAGAGCAAAGATGTCAAATGTTGGCTGAGTTATTTTACATAAATTGATAATCTGAGTACTCATCATTCCTCTGAACACTTGGGCTAGTAATAACTGCCTTTGTTACTTTATACAATTGTGATTATTCATAAAATATTGTATCTTAAATTTTAATAGCCAAGTGTATATTAACTGTTGTTTTAGTTCACATAAAGAAATACTGACTAGAGTTGGCAAAGAAAGTTGAGCATTGTGCAGAGAATATAGGAGTGACAAATCCTAAGCATATTAATGTAAATCTTACTGCCTATGCTCTGAAGTATCACTGTGTGCCACTTACACAAAACCCAGTGATTGGGATTTGAAGTCGATAATGAGCTTTGTGAGGATGATTTAGAACTGGCTACCTTTTGAAAAAGGGTACCCTGGGATAGATCAGTGTGCTGTAATAGAACCACTTACTACTGCACTAAATGCCATGATTCTCCTTGTTATGGATTCCATTCTTCCTCTGAGCTCCCGATTGAAGTCATCTCTGATTGGTCTGTCTTGTCTCAGCCCAAGGCACAGCTCTGCAAGTCAGTGGCGTCTGAATTTTTTTCTCTTCTTGTTTTGGATATGTTATGAATATTGACTCCACTAGCTCTTTGTTCCCATTGGCTCTTTGGAAACCTCTGGAGGAGCAGGGCCAGTCAGCGTTTTGGCTCCCTTCAGTCTGTGGGTGGAAGACTGAATGCAATGCATCTTAGAAACAGAAGAAGAAAAGGAAGGAAGGAAAGAGACATAAAAAAGACAAAATAAACTGCAAAAGAGACTTCTAGCTTAAGGAAATATAATGAGTAGTGCACTACAAATCTGCACTTGGCTGAAAATTGCTTTAAATGCCAAGCCCACACCTCCATCAACATGTGCACACGCTTTCACACACTCTTACACACTCCCTCCTTTGTCTCTCGCACACGAGAAAAATGCAAAATAGGTCATGTTTGATTTTTAATGCCAACCCCTCAAAGTTAAGTCGATTTTGACAATTTCTTTCTTCCTCTTTCTTTTCTCCAGGAACCCAGACCTCACCTCAATTAAACATATGTCAAGCAAACAAAAACAAAACAGAAAAGATTAAAGGCCACACAAATGTATTACAAGCAAAAGACTATAAATGTGATCAGTAAATAGCCTTTCCTGGAGGAAATTTACTGCCTAATAAGCCCTTAGCCTTAACTTCTGGCAAGTAAGTGAGGAAGGTTTGGGGCTATGAGGTGAATTAGAAAGATAATTCCTTTTATTTACTTGTGAGAAAGTAAATCTTTTCTAATTGGAGAAAAATGAAAGAGAATAAGCAACCTAATTTCTATTGAGATATTATTATTTGCTAGGTATTATTCTATTAATTTTGTATATGTCAACTTGTTTAATTTTCACATTTTAACACTCCCATTGCTAAACTGGTAGGAAGAGCATAGAAGAAGATGGCAAAGTCCGAGGGATACAGGCATTGCTGTTGGTGGAGGCCGGGGGCATAAAGTAAGCGCCAGGTGGGCCACAGGGCCACGCTCTGCCTTTACAGTGGGAGAGGGTCCAGTGTTGCTCACTAGTGCATGGGTTCTAGTGGCCCTCTCCTGTCAGAATCAGTTTCTGATGTCTTTTTAGTCAAAATGAATTGTTCTTTTGTCGGGTGGCGGGGGTGCTAAGGGGCCGAGGGATTGAGCAAAAAGGAAAAAAGACAGATATGGGTAGCAATGTGGTGATCGCGGTGGGGGCATATAAGAGGGACAAATGGTAATGGACAAAACAATACAATTAAAAAAAAGAAAGAAACAAAATTAATTGCTTTTTCATTTGACTTTCTATTGGACTGTTTACACAATTTAGCTCCTGTTTTGTCTGGCTCTGTGTGTATTTACTTTTGCATATGACTGCCATCTATTAATGGAAGACAGTGCAGCACAGCAAGAAAGCATGGCACATGGCATCAGTGTGCCTGGGTTCATGCTGGTAAGCTCTGTGATTTGAGCAAGTCTGTTAACTATCCTGTCTCTCAGTTTCCTTCTCTGTAAAGTATGCCTATTAATAATGCTTATCACATGGGGTTGTTTTGTTAATTAAATGTGCAGTTTTTATGAATTTTATTTTATTTTATGAATTTTATGTGCTTGTTATTGTTATAGTAAGGAGTTTGAGTTTTTAAAATTTTCTGCTCCTCCCAACCTGATTCACTGAATATGCTATTTGGCCATTCAAAGAAGACGAGCAAAGCTGTATAAAATAAGTAGAGTCAATAATGAATAATGTATTCTATCTATAAGATTTGAACTCCAGTCTATTCTTAATAGACTATCTCACAAAAAGTACAGAAATTGCTTTGAGAGTATTTGTTTCAGCCCACCTTCTAAATAAGAGATGCAGAATGCTAGAGCTAATTAAATCAAACTTCTTCAGTATTCAACAGGCTTTTCACCTGGGACTGTAGGAGCTAGAATGTATCTTTAAATAGTCCCACATGATATGAAACCAGAGAACATAAAGAAATCCCAGCAATAGCACTAGAATTTATCAGCTGTAACTTATTCAGTGTCCCCTGTGTGCCAGGCACTTTGAAACATGCTAGACACACAAAAATGAATTTAATTTTGTCTTTCAAATTTTATAGAAAAAAACATAGTGGGTTGACATATAATTTTAGAAACAGAAGATGGTAGGAGTTAGAAGTTTGAAACAAAGAAGTTGGGATGACGGAGGACTCTGAAATATTCCACAGCAGACTAGAAGGGTTCAGAGAAAGGAATGCTGGATGATTGCTCAGAAAGGATGTCTCCTTGGACTGAGTTTTGGGGTCGAGCTTTGAATGACTGATTGAAAGGCTTTCTCATCGGATGATTGAGTGGGTGGCATTCCAGGATACAGAGAGAGCCTCAACAAAAATTCAGGGAAATGGAAGTGCTCCAAATGGAAGGGCAGGTACCACTGGAAAGAGTAAGGAATTTGAGGAAGTGAAGCCAGAAAGGTCAGATGCAGCACTCTCTAAAAGCCTCGCCAAGACTTTATTCCACTGGTAATGGGGCCCTTTAGACAACATTCAAGAGAAGGAGTGAAGGATGCAGAGAGGACTCTGTGAATGTATTTCTGATGGCAGGGAGAGGCACGGAACGGAAAAACATAGACACTGGTTCTGGAAAATGCTGTCAGAAGGCCACACTGTTAGCACTGCCCAGTGTAAGAGCCTGCAGAGGATACTAGTCACGGGAAAAGACCAAAAGATGCATTTAAGAGGTACATTTATTATATAATTATCATACTTTAAATATAAATTGGAGGTTTTGAATGAAGAAAAGAGAAAATCCAAGGTGTCTCTGATCTTTCCTGTCTATAAGTAAGAAAGCATTCATTGAGAAGGTGGAGGAAAAAACTTATGAGGGGGTAGAGACAATAAATTCAGCTTTGGAAAGGGGGAGTTTGTTTTTGTTCAAGGGAAGATAATGAGACAGTCACCAGGAGACAGCTGGCTTTGTGTGTCTGGGGCTCAGTGAAGAGCAGGTGCAGGAGAGAGAGACCCTCGGGCTCCTGACAGAATGTTGTGTGGAACATGGACATGCACGGCACCACCGAGAGCTGGAGGAACAAGAGGGAAGAAGACTTCTTTTGTTGTTGTTTATTTTTTTAATACTTGTGGGAATTTATTTATTGTTGTTCAAGTATAATTATCTCCATTTTCACCCAACCACTTGCCGCTCCCCCCGCCTCCCACCTCAAACCCACTCCCTTTGGCTTTGTCCATGTGTCCTTCATACATGTTCCTCGATGCCCTCCCATTACCCCCTATTATCCCTCTCCCCCTCCTCTCTGGTTACTGTCAGATTGTTCTTTATTTCAGTGTCTCTGGTTGTATTTTGCTTGCTTGTTTTGTTGATTAGGTTCCACTTATAGGTGAGACCATATGGTATTTCTCTTTCACCTCCTGGCTGTTTCACTTAACATGAAATGCTTTCCAGTTTCATCCACACTGTCGTGGGGGTAGGAAAGAACTTTGGTTTTCATTGTCCACTATATGAAAGACATTATAGTACACTCTCAAGCACACAATCAAGATCAAGGTCATAGGTATAACCACAGACTGAAGTAGCATTTACCGTATGAAGAGAGAAACAAGAGTTAACCATGAAAACAGGAGCCATCAACATGGGTGAGAACTAGGTGAGTCCCTCTGAAGACAAAGAGGGAACAGCTTTTCAAGAGAGGCCATGGTCACATACTGCACAGATGTCAGGTCCAGTGGGGACCTAGCCCTTTGGAACTGACAGGAGAGTTAATCTGATTTTTCTTCAACAATTGCAATTTCTGGAAACACAGTTAATAGTTGTAAAACCATCAATTAATTATTTACTTTTACATCATTCTTGTTCCTCTAGTCAGGATGATTCTGGGAAATAGTCTGAATAACAAAAGGGTCCAGACAAAATTGGAAAGGCACCGTTTAACTGTTGTCTGATTCCTTATCATCTTCCCCCTGCAGAACTGGGACTCCAGCTGCTCATAGTTTCTATCAGCTGTTGGTGCAGAATTTGCTACAAACACCAGCTGAGCAAGCAGAGGGAAAGGGAGAAGGAAGTTGGATCTCATATATTTGGCCAAGGACTTTTTGTTTGTTTCATTTGGATCAAAGTGACTGTATGATAAAAAAGGATTTCCTCCTTGTTCCTTTCCAAGATTTTCTGCTCCTCTTATAGCTTATTCTAAGTTGAAAAAGACCCTTGGTGACTTGTGTCTCCTGTGTATGGCTACCAGTTGTTCTGTTTGTCTATCTGTGTGTCTGCGGTTCACCTGCCGTTGGAAGGGTCTTATCTGTCGGGATAGGATGTGGAGAGGATGAATGAATATATACTGAATCTTTGTCTCCATTAAGAAGTGAAGATGTAGGAGGAGAAAATAAATGAGTTACTTCCCTGTGTTTACCCAAGGAACAAACCCAAAGTTTAAAGAACAGAAAGTAAAGGACAAAAAAAAAAAAAAAACCCAAGTAAATAAAGGTCCTGCAGTCAGTGGTGTGTTGTTAAATTGGCTCACCAGAAAAAAAAAATCACGTTTTCTATCGCTTGATGATTTCATTTTTAAAAACATATTTTATTTATTTATTTTAAGAGAGAGGTGAAGAAAGGAAGAAAGAGAGGGAGAGAAACATCGATTGGTTGCTGGAGTCCCATCCCAGGCATGTATGTGCCCTGACCAGGAATTGAACTGGTGACCTTTTGGTTTGCTGGACGATGCCCAGCCCAGCCCACTGAGCCGCACCAGTCAGCACACAGTTAATGATTTCTGTGTTATCCTCTCAACATGGCCAGTATCATTCAAGAGTTTAACAACCAGTTTGCAAAATGTCTGCATTTAATAGTCAGATGGAGTGAGCAGTGCAAACCAGCTCCAGCCCACCATGGCCTGTGTGTGTATGTGTTTAGGTCAGAGAACTGTGTGTTCTTTTTTTGTAGACTATTCACCTCTTAAAGAATCATCTTTATCTTTTTTATCTGCCTGTCTTAAACTTACCTGTGGACTGAGGTATTATCAATACCTCAATAATAATTTTTTTATTACCTGTTAGAGGTAAGGTAGTCTTTCTCTGCTCCCAAGACAAAGGAAAAGCTTTAGCTTGGAAGGACAAATTTCATGTTCCTTTCTTCCCCAAACACATGTAAATAGAATCTGGAATGCTCTGAATTGATTTTGTATCCTAATGAGGCTAAAGCAGGCCTTTATTTATCTGCTCTTTTTAGGCTTAATCAAAACTTAATTGTCATTATTGATCAGATATTTCAGCTGGCTTTGAATTAGGAGAAATGTGTGTCATTTAGGCAACCAAAGCTGACATTTTAATTCAGAAAGAGAAAAAAATGGAAAAAATTAAGATAAAAATCAAAAGGATAAATATACCTTTTTTGAAATGGTAGTCTAGGAGTAAGTAGAGATTGTAACATTTAAATTGTAGTAAATAATCCCACTGTCAAGTCCTGGCTGGTGTGGCTCAGTGGACTGAGTACTTGCTTGTGAACCAAAGGGTCATGGGTTTGATTCCCAGTCAGGGCATGTGCCTGGGTTGCAGGCCTGGTCCCCAGTGGTGGCTGTGTGAGAGGCAACCACACATTGATGTTTCTCTCCCTTCTGCTCTGTCTAAAAATAAATAAATAAAATTTAAAAACTTATTAAAAAATCCCACTGTCGAATATACGTGTATCCAGGAATCATGATTATATACATTTAAGCAGTTTATCTTAAACTACAATTAAAACAAGGAACTATATTTTCAAGCTGTGATTTTTCTTCAATTAGCATTTCATAAAACTGATGTAAGGAGAATTAAACTTTTTATTACCATTTATATCATAGACTATGTTAATATATTTTATTATTGCTAATGGTTTACTGACTTTCTGAGACAGGGAGAAAAAGTTTAGATAATCATTAGTTATTTCAACATTTGTACTTTCACCAGTGATTCTCTTCAAGTTTTACTGAGCTACAGAAAAAGGTATATAATTAAGGCGTGTGTAGTTATCCTTGTTTGGACCTCCACTTGGCTTCGTTAAGATATTTCTAGTGTTAGTTGGTATTATATAATATGCTTTTACAACTTTGGCTAGCTTAAGATGCTTCTGATCTATATGTCACATGTAATTACACAGAGATAACATGTGTGGAGGGTCAAGTTTGTTATGAATACAAAAGTGTCATATTTTAACAACTGGTGGTTAAGAACTCATTTCTTTTGGATCTTTTGATAGTAATCACCAGTGTGTGGTGATGTAGTGAGGGATGGAAAAAAGAGGAGAAGCAAACATACAGGGGATTTTCCCATGTCTCATTTAAAATTTTGAAAGCCAAGTTGGCAGATTTGGCAGGAGGAGTGGGGGCAATGAGAGACTGTGATATCCCTCATCTTCACACAATCAGGATGTTCCCAGCACTCAAACAGCCAAGGTTAAAGAAATCTTTGCTAAACTCTAACCAGAGTTAAAGCAAAAGATTTCTCTGCTGTTCACTAATCCTGATGCAAAGTGATAGCAAAAAAAAGAGCTCTTACATGTTGTAATAAATGAAACCTTGTCACATTATGACAGGAACATGTAACAAATTTATTTAAAAGCTTATTTACTTGGAAAGGTAAATACTTAAAAAGTTCATCTTGATTAATTAAAATATATTCTTTCCAACTAGTTCATTTTGTTTGTGTGTACATTTGCACATGTGTGCATACAACTTTGAGTTATCTATAATCACCTATCTTTTCCAAATAATCCAAATACTATTCACCTCTCCCTGGTGTGGTACATAGGAAGGTAATCTGATACATTTTGAAATTCTCATTCTTCAGCTCCTCTAAATATCTTCAGCTTCATGAGAGAACATCAAAGGAATTAAGATTAATGTCTCTCATAAATGTTCTCAGGTTTGGTGAAATATGACAAGTGATAGACTTGTTACTGACATTCATGCCCTTGACACAGCCCCCTTTCAAATCATGAGCTATGACTCCCATTGCTTGGAAATTTACTAGATTCATTACTGAGCAACTGAGAATAGCTATGATGCATCTGTTAAATATTTCATAAAGATAAGGCAAATAAAGTAGAAACTACCTAGCAGAAAAACAGGATACCCTCAAGCAGCAGAGGTTTGCACCAATATCTGCTTTGAATAATTTATTTTCCTGAATATAAAAATATAGAATATAAATTATAAAATATAATTCAAACTCTCCATAATATAAAAATATATTCAGGTCTCCAAACGCTTTACCCTTAAAAAAAGCAAAGGGAAAATCAGAGCTTTATTAGTACTTATTTTGGTTGAACAACTCACAGCATAAATTTAGAATATTCTTACCTTCAGTTCCTCTAACACACTTCTGTAAGGTAAAATATCTTCTACAGCACAGCGCATTCAGAACCTTGTGCAGTACACACTTACGTTTATTCCAGAACAAGGTGATCTTGGGACAAAGCGTTCGTACATCAGGTGCACATTGTTTATATCACTGTCTCTTGTTACTGAATTTGGCACAGATTTAAAGATAAAATAAAGACTCTTAAGACAATTTCATTTTTTTATTTCACAGTTTCCTTTTTGTTGTTTTTGTAACACCTTATTTCCATCTCTGCTCCTTTGCATCTCTCTCTCTTTCTCTCTCTCTCTCACACACACACACACATACAGACGCTCTCTCTTAGATCCCTAGAGAAACTGGACCCTTTCCCATGAAAGTTTTAGGCTTATTCTAAGTTAACTTGCTCCTCTAACTACACAATTAAATTATTTATGTCTCCTGAACTGTTTGTTGTCCAGTATACTTTGTAATTGCCCCTGGGTCTGGTCACTTGTAATCTCTTTCTTAGTTGTCCCAATATGAACACCCTATTTCTGAAAACACCTTATGTACCATTTAGTGTCTGAAATATAGTAAGTAATTCATCAATAAATGTTATTGGTACTATTGCCATTTTTACTATTTTATTATCTTCCCATCCAATGATTTTTATTTATTTTTTGTTTTTTTTTCCTTCACTGTAACATTCTGACTATCCCCAATTCCTTATCTTGTGAATTGTGCCCACATATTGCAAAGGAATTCTTGAATCTGCTATCTTCGCCCTGGCTGAGTGACTTGGTTGGAGCATCATTCTGTACACCAAGAGTCTGCAGGTTTGATGCCTGGTCAGGGCACTTGCCTAGGTTGCTGGTTCAATCCCTGCTCCAGATGTGTACGGGACATGTGATGTGTTTCTCACATCAATGTTTCTCTCTCTCCTTCCCATTTCTCTATGATCAATAAGTGTATCCTCAGGTGAGGATTGAAAAAGAAACAACCAAATGTAAAATCTCCCATCTTATGAACACACAGATGCATTCCTGCACATTATCATAAGCACATGTGCACACACACACATCTTTCATAACGCCCTATCCTCTATTGTGCTTAAGTTAGTTTGAAATTCCCTGCCCAAAATATACTACTACTTTAAATTAATAAGTAACATGATTATAGTTCAGTATAAAAGTGGATATTGTCGATTTTTATCTCATCACTGGAAGCTTTTCTTCATCTATACCTGTCTTCATCTGTCACCCAGTGTTAAACCACTTTTGGTTAATGTCTTATGTAAAATAATTTGTTATCTATCTATCTATCTATCTATCTATCTATCTATCTATCTATCTATCATCTACCTACCTACCTGCCTAGCTATCTTTCTATGTATATATCTACCTGTGAAATTCAATCTCATAATTTTGATTTTAAGGCTTTTACATCTTGATTGTCAGCATCTTCAGTCAAGATAGGTAGACTTTTGATTGTGTCCTGGGCATGTGGCTAGGGTTCTTAATCATCTAGAGGGCTTTTCATTTGTAGAGACATAACTGAACACAGGTCTGGCTTCCTGCCACTTCGAAACCCAATACTTGAGAGGCAGGTGCTAATGTAAAGAAAAGTGGTTTTTATTCAGATGCCAGCCACCTGGAAGGTGGGAGATTCTCATCTCAAAGCTCATCTTAGTATATTGGGCATCCTGGCTGGTTTATATAAGGGAACCATGGGAAGAGGGAAACTAAGGTATTTCTGGTGCTGTGTAATTTCTCAGCTCTCCTCTCGGGTGTTTCAATTTACTGCGTGTGTCATCATGTAGTTTCATCGCTCCATCTGCAGTTTTACTGCTGATAATCTGGGAGCAGGACGTGCAGGCAGCGTTTCCGCTGGTTCCGATATGAGTTGCTGATGCTTGCCCAACTTCTGTGTCAGGGTCATTCATTCGTTGGTTAAGCAGGAGCTGCAACTGCAGTTGTCTATACAATACATATGAGGAAACTTTCAGTACGTGAATCTTATATGAGTTTGTTAGTACAGACTATTCTATAATTATTTCCTAGTTAGTATATTGTGTTTACTTCAATAACTGTTACAGAGAATACTCCCTAATATTTATACTTTGTTTAGTGCTCAATCTATTTTCTCAATATTTAATATTGCCACTCATAACATCCAATTTAGTGTATGTTTTATAAGTCAAATACTATTCAACATTTAATCCTTCTAAGTAAAGTGTTTTTAAAGCCCTAGCCTCAATTCCAGAGATTCTGATTTGATTTGTTCATGTGTTAGTATTTTTACAGGTAAAAGTGATTGCACTATACAATTAAAACTGAGAATGACTGACTAGAATATTTTAATAAATTTTGAGTTTTGCATGACTTTAGAAAAAGGCAGCAGGTACCTTTAAAATACACAGAAGGCACA
>VMDR010023639.1:0-15471 GCA_007922815.1 Macrotus californicus | reverse complement strand
CCAGAGACATTGAAATTGAGAACAATCTGACAGTAACCAGAGGGGAGGGGGGAGGGGATAATGGGGGGAAAAGGGGAAGGGTCATGAGGGAACATGTGTAAAGGACACGTGGACAAAGTCAAAGCGGGGTAGGATCGAGAGTAGGAGGTGGGGAGGGCTGGGATGGGGGGAGTTGTGGGGGGAAAGTGGAGACAACTGTACTTGGTCAACAATAAGAAAAAGAAAAGAAAAAGGAAAAAAAGACCTCCTGGAGAAGGGGACGATAGGTACGGGTCTTGAAGTGTGAGGAGGACCTCAGCAGAGAGGGGGCGGCCGTTCCATGAGGGGGATCGAGGAGCAGGGGGATAAACAGGTGAGCCCGATTAGAAACGTGCTGGGGCCGGATGGCCCAGGGTGTGGGCACAGGTGGGCACGTGGGCTGGAAGGCCAGAGCACGGGCAGCCTTGAATGCCCACGGAGACTTCTGGCTTTGGTTAGCAGGCAGTGATGTGGTGAGAGTTCTCTTTAAGAAGTTCAAGGGAAGAAGCCCAGGTTTCCTCTCTCACCAGTGCAGAGTCTGAATTTCCAGTGGCCAGGAAGAGACAGTGGGAACCTTGGAATGAGCCTCAGTTTCTAAGTCCAAAGCAATCCCCTCCCCGCACTTTTCAAAGGCAGATGGAAAGGGGGGTCCCCCAACCCTGGTGACTCCAGGGTGATTATTTCTCCCACCTGGGGTGTCAGGACATCAAAACCTATGCTGTCACAAGCTGGGACTTGACCTTGAGCAGGACGCTGGAAAGGACTGTTAAGCAGATGGCCCGTGACCATGGACGAAAGGTTGCAGGGTCAGTGAGAGCACACCGGGACCCCGGAAGACAGCTCCTGCTAATGCGGTTGCTCGGGCCTCTAGGAAGCAGTCACATTAGTGGTGCCTCTGTGGGAAGGTCACGAACGAGCCTGCTGGGGCTCTGGAGGTGGCTGGGCCAGCCCAGAGGAAGCTCCTGGAACCCCTCCAACCTTGAGTCCTGAGAAGTCCAGATGGAGACCACTTATCATGTTTGCACTTGACACAGAACTGAGGTGACTGCTGATGTGGTAGAATCAAGGCTGTAAGTGATTTGGACACCCCATCTGCTGGGCAGAAGCTCGTGCAGTGAACATTACTGGAGATAAACATCTGGCCTTAGGTTATAGGGAAAATGTGGTCCTAGTGCTCGTTCGGCAAAGTGAGAGTGGGGATGAGAGGAGCGTTCTGTCAGGCCCAGCGGGGCGGCCCGCCTGAGCACAGATGAGGCTGACAGGGACCACCAAGGCTGCTGAGGCCACATGAACCAAAACCAGAACGCTCACCCTGGGGCCCGGTTTGTGCGTCGAGCTGGCCCTGCGCAGCTTCTGGTGGGAACTTGGTCTGGGAGGTCCAGAGGAAGGGCTGTGGTTAGTGGAGGAAGTAACAGGGACAGGCAGTCCGTTTGTCATGCCCTCTGAGGGGAATGGATCAAAGACCCAGAACATTCTGGGGGTGTCTAGGAGGTGTGGGGACCCAGGCAAAGCCAGTCTGAGCAGGCCTGTCTTAGGTGATTTTCATTGGATTGCACAGGTGAGCTGACCACCTCCTGCTGCCCGTCCTCACTAGCAGGTTCTAAGGAAAAAGCAGGTGTCAGACCATACTGTGCAGCAAGCAGGTGCTGCCAGTGGGGACGTGGCTCCGAAAGCCCCAGTAGGTCCTTTGGATGTTCGGGCGTTCTTTCACGGAAGGCTCATCCGAGGCGCTGGGGCAGCATCACTGATCAGCTCTGGCTCAGGAGAGTGGCAAGAACCCTCCCATTTACCTGGTGGGAGATGGGTCCTGTGGGGGCCCAGGTGTGTGCCCCTTGCAAGGACAAAGGTTCATGAGCTATGCATTCCTGTCCATGCAGGGGACGGGGGTCTTCAGGACTCTGGCGGGAATACTACTACTGGACCAGTCAGAGCCCATCCCTCCTCAGTCATGGCAATGAACTAGGCACTCGCTTCACCAGTGGGGATCTGTTCCCACACGTGCCCCATGTCCACTCGTGCAGCCCCTGGCCTGCACTGGAGGCGCAGAGGGCCATTGCACGCCGGAGCCGCCGAGGTGGTGTGCCTATGGCCGCACTGGCTGGTGGCCGTGAGAGCAGGGCTTTCTGAAGAGGGCGCTGGCTGCCCCTGGAGCCTGTCCCTCGCGTGATAGGGTGTCCACGCTCAGACTTTGATGTCCATCATGTGCTCTGCAGGAAGAGGGTTCTGAAAGCTGCTCTCGCACTCTGGGCCCTGTTTGTATTTCCTCTGCACTATTCTTTTGTCTTTTATTTTATCGTTTTTAACCGTGCTAAAATGCACTAGACAAAGTTCACTGTTCTCACCACTCTTAGGTGTCCAGTTCACTGGCATCGCATGTGCTTTCGTTGCTGTGCAGCTGTCACCACCGTCTGTGTCCAGAACTCTCGTCCTGCAAAACTGACACTGTCCCCATCACACACCAACCCCCCAGCCGCTCCTCCAGCCCCTGCAGCCGCCATTCTGGTTTCTGTCTCCATGAACTTGACCACGAGTCGGTTGTGGAGCTTAGCTACCTCAGGCCTGTCACTACCTGTCACTACCTCAGCCCCACACTAAGCTGGACACAGGCACAGGACAGGATCCAGCCTGAGACACCCAGCCCACTGTGGACCATGAGAGGTGGTAAGTGCTTGTTTCAAGCCGTGAAGTTTGGGGGCAGTTTGTTTGGAGGCGTTGTTGTAGCACAGATAACTGATACTCTGTGCTCCCCAAGACTGTGGACTCTGTTGGAATGTCCCCGCTGGGGGTCTTAGGGCCTTTCAGTATTTGTGACGCTGGGACTCCCCGCTGGTGGAGGCCCACTCGACTCTCCTCCAGCTCTGCAGAGCACGTGGCCCGCTCCACGCTGGCCTGTTTCCGTGCTTGCTTGGCAGACTCCATGGTGGGGAGTTCTGGAGGAGCGAAGGTCTTTCCCAAAGCCCTCTGCTTGCTTCTTGACAGTCCCATGCCTGGGCGCGGGAACGCAGGTGCGGGCAGAGAGGCTAGGTAGGCTGCTCATGGCTGGTCCAGGCCTGGGTCGCACGCTGGCCGGAGTCAGTGGGCTCACTGTAATGTTGGGGTTGTATTGTGCTGTAACACTGGGCCTCTCCAGTCATCTGGGCAGCGGACATTTATTTCGCACCACTGTATGCCAAGCCCAGGGCCCGATGTGTCAATCACAGCCACATCACATTTACCAATCACTAAGATACTGATGTATAAGCTTTGCAGTTTCAGCTGTTCCTGCACTTTGATGGAGGAGCTGTTTCTTGGTGTTGAAGAATAGGCGGCATTGCATTTAATTGTCAGTTGCTTTTTTTGTCAGCTGCTGTTTTAGAAAGCAGCGGTGTGTTGTGGAGGTCAGACAGGCCAGATGTTAGTCTTCAGCTCTGGTCACAAATCGGAGCCACCCCTCTCACCTGGCTCAGCACTGTCCCCAGCAATTGGAACGGTGCCCGGCGTGGAGCAGGCCTTCCACAGGTGTGTGCAGAGCACATGGAAGGACACTGACTTTCCCAGTGGCTGTGTGTGGCCGTCTGTGAAGCCAACACCATCGTGCCCACTTTGTAGGCCCAGAGGGACAGCAGGGCCATGCGGGGCTCACACAGTGAGGATGCAGAGAAGCAACACGGAGACTTGGGTTCTTGGCCCCTCACGCTTTGCCAGGCTGCCTCCCCAGAAAGACAGAGAATGCCCGAAGAACAGCCGCAAGCGCAGATGCTTCTGAGAGGGGAACCCGGGAGGTGCGGTGGGCGTAAGGGGGTCTGTTCTTAGAACTTCTCCTTGGTCTTAAGGCATCTCCGTGCACAGAGTGGGGTTGCCAGTTGTCAGCCCCCAGCCGTCTCCCAGCTGAGCACATCTGTTTGGCCTCAGCTTCCACTGGTTTGAATGCTTCTGTGAGAGACAGAGAGACAAGGGTGGGCCCGAGGCCAGCAACCTCTTCTTCCAGTCATCTGGAGCCCAGCACCACCCAGAAGGAGGAAGGCGTCACTCCAGGAGGGTCTGTCTGAAGTGTGCTCTCAAAGCCGCTCTTATCTGGTTTGGGGCAGGGGCAGCCTCTGGCCGAGCAGCCTTCCGTGAGTCCTAGGCTGGGGACCTCACGGTGGTTGTGAGTCCCCTGCCCAAGGAAGGTTGAGGGCCACTTGGCAGTTGGGGCCAACTCAGGGAGCACTGCTGGGAAGGCAGGAGGGCCGCTCAGGTAGGCTCGGCCCAGCGAGATGCAGATGCAAATGAGAAGGCATTTGGAATGTCTCCGTGTGCCCAGCTTGTGCCAGGGGCTCTCACCCACGTTTTCTTTCCATGTTCCTCACAGCCGTGTGCTTAGCTGTCAGCTTACAGTCAGGACAGCTCTGAGACCTCGCTTACCCAGAAGGAGTCAGCCCTGCAACACTGTCCCCCCTCTCCCATCGCTGCAGGGTCCACGGTTTCCTGGAAGGCCCGAGCAGGCTGCCCAGGGACAAACCCTCCCTTCCGCCCTCCCTCCTGTCTAGTTCGGTGGTTCTCACACTTCCCTGTGCGCAGGATCAGATATGGGGCTGTCTTCCCAAACCCAGAACAGGTTGTCTGCAGGTAATTCAAGGAACTTCCAAGGGTCCCTTGCCTATACGCTTTTCACCTCACGCACGACATTGAATTTGGCTCCCATGTAGGAGAAATTCCAGTTCAGTCTCTGTGGAGCAAGCCCATGAAAAGCTTTACAAAGACCAAATGCTGAACTTTAAAATGAGGTACTTGACTAGAGCAGGATGTCCACCTGGCTGCCTGAGCTCCGGTCTCAGCAGTGCAGCCGTGGGCTGTGGCTCGCCAGGGCAAGGGGAGAGCACAGCCAGCATGCCTCTGTCCCTGGACAGCCCCCTGCGGGTGGGTGGGCCACGAGGGCACAGTGTGCTGGGGACCTGCAAGTGTGCGACAGAGGCCTGGCTGTGCCTTGCTGGACCTCTGATCAGGGCAAGTGCCTTCCGTCTCTGAGCCTCACAGGAGGCCCTGCATGCCCAGGGGCATGACGCAGGTCACCTGCCAAGAGCCTTTTCCAGGACCTGCCAGTCTCCTACAGTTTGCAGGTCAGGGCGTCAGGGTCAGGAAGGCTGACCCAGGTCAAGGGCAAGGGGGGCCGGCACAAACCCAGCAGCACCTCCTGGCTTTCTTTCTCCTACAGATGTTGTTTGGGTGTCCATGTGCCCAGTCCCCCTCTGGGCCTGGGGCTGTCACAGTGCGTGTGGCACGCAGGCTGTCTCTCTGCCATAGGTGGTTTCGTTTGTGATGTGTACTCACACCCACCACGTGTTTTTCATGGAGGTGAAGCGCACACAGCACAAAACCGACAGTCTTAACCAGCTGTGGTGCCCGGGCCAGGGGCCTCAAGCACAGCGACTCTGTCGAGCCGCCACCGCCACCGCCCCCCCAGAACTTTTCCATCTTCCCGCACTGGACCTCTGTCCTGGCTTCAGCCGTGAAAGGGAGCCTCCACAGCTGCCACAGGCCTCAGAAGCTCTCACTGTGTATAGGAGAGAGGGTCTCACTTGGGCAGGTGGGCGATCGTCTGAGGTGCTATTCCTTTCCTGGCGAGCCCAGCTGGTTACAGGGAGCTACATGCCCGTTTCTGAAATGTGGAGCCACGGGAACTGAGTGAGAACGTGTCAGTCACTCTGTCCTGAATCCAGCAGATGCCATTGGTTGTGAACAGTGGGGAGATTTCAGACTCATCCATTGCTTTTCCAATTTCAGAAGAGGAAGACCACCTGCCAAAGCACCCATGGACCTGGACCAGCCTGAGGGGAGAGGCTGTGACCTCAAGTGCTGGGCACGGTGGTCCCAGGTGTGGCGTTCAAGGTGCAGCCACAGTTGCTGTTAGAGCACATCAAGGCCGATACGCCTGCTCGTGGGCGCTGACAAGAGAAGGGAACCTGCTCTGAGGGAGCCTGTGGTCTGGCCAGCAGCGGGCTCTGCTGTCCGCCAGGTCAGCCTAACAGAGCCTCCACCCTGCACGCTTAGAGAAACCTGCTTCAACCTGCTGATGCCTGGCCTCTTTGCATAACGAGGCCCTACAGTTAAATACTTTCCAAACTCAAACATCTGTAAAGGTCGGTAAACATTTTAAGAGTCAGGAAACAACATGTTCCATGGTCAGCAAAGTTTGGGGAATGCTGGGCAGATCAGCTTCCTCTCTGGGGTACTTCTCAGAGCCTTCAGTGAGTCGATGGTGGATAGACGTGCAGGTGAAGTTGAGGGACAAGACAAGGTGGGCTGTGCAGTAGGTTCTGGTCTCTCCTGACCGCCCAGCGCTTCGTCTGAAGGGGGGATCACGTCCCGGGGCACATCATGTGCTGCTGAGCAGACACCGGGAGGTGCTGCCGGCCGGCCTTCTTATAGGCTGGGCACGTGTCTGTCTCCAAGAACTGCGCCCCTGGACGACTTCATTTCTGTGGGGTGTGAGCCTTCACATCTGCTGCCCCAGAACATGATGATTATGAAGGCTGCTCCCTGGCAAACTGTGTCAGGCTTTACAAAATATCTGCTGGCTGCTTCAGCTGGCCTTATTCCTGCAGTTTGGACCTGTACTTTCTGGGTTCTCTGTGGAGCATGTACTTACTATGTTTGGCTTGGTTGTGAGTGTTTCTCGAAGGCCCTAGGTTACCTGGTGGGGATGTGGAGATCGAAGAGGGACTGTTTCTGCCCTCGGGTTTCTCATGGCCAGTCCTGTAGGAGGAAGGCTGTTAGCCAGGCCACTGCACGGTGGGTGGCGGGGGTGGGCACTCAGCAGCGTGCGTTTTAGTCTGAACTCCTCACGATGGCCGAGGTGCGTCCACATGGTACTGTGTGTCCCTTGGCTCGGCTCTGCCTGCAGGGATCTGAGGGACTGTCCTGGGTAGCGGGTGGCCCTGCCTCTGGGGCCTTGCCAGCATGCCTGTCCAGATTCCCCACAGGTCTCAGCTGTGTCTGGGAGAGGCGGGTAGATGCGGGCTAGGCCGCTGAGAGACCTTGGTGTGCTCAGAGGCCTCGTTGCCAGGAGGATCCAGAACTTCCTGGTTTGGGAGTCCTGTGGCTCTGATGCCTGGACGGAGGAGTGTGAAGGGGGGCCCCGAGCAGTGAGGGCAGGCACCTCGAAGTTTGCCACGTCTGGCCTTCCCTTCCTGCCCACTTCCTTGAGAACTCAGCCAGGCCAGGAGCCCAGGGCTCAGGGGGCGAGTGGGTCCCTCAAGTCCCCTGGGTGCTTCTGCCCTTTATGCATGTGCTGTGAGTGGCCATTTCCTGTCAAGTGGCCCCACCCTGCTGGGGCTGACCTTTGTCTTTACCTGTAAGCCGAACCATCTCTGGAAGGCAACAAGGTTCCAAGAGAACTTTGCAATTTAATGTAATGCGATTCATTACTCTGCTGCTGTTCCTTAGAGACACTAATTATGTTCTGTCTTCATCCCAGCAGGGGAGTAGAGGGCCTCCTCCAGAGACCTCCGCACCTTTAAGTGAACGCAGACATAAGAAAGGCTGGAGGCTAGGTTGGCGGCCCAGGTTGGGCTTGAGGGCTCTTAGTAACCTGCCTTCCCCTCATCTGATGGGATTGGAAGTAATGGGATGCTGGACTTTTTACATCCAGCCTATCTCTGAATAAGACCAGAGCACTCCAGGGGAGCAGGGCAGGAGCCTGCGGATCCTTGAGGTGCCCTGGGCTTCAGGCTGGGCTGGTGCATATGTCCAGCTGGGCGGGCAGCTTGAGTGAGAGGGCCCTACCTGGCTGGACTAGGTGGGAAACAGAAGCAGGAGCTCACTCTTCCTAGGAGCACGTGACAGCTATGTCCCTGACATGTGATCCAGCCACATGCCAGCCAAGCCCTGCTGTGGGCCCTCAGGGCTGGTGAGGCAAGACACAGTCCCACCCTGTGAAGAGGGAGGGATGGATGAGGAACATCTAACCCACCAAGAGTGACAAGTGCTGTGAAGGTCTAAGTCAGGGACAGGTGGGGGGGTCCTCTCTGAGGAGGCAGCCTCTGAGTGGTGAGCTGTGGGCATGTCAGGGAGAGCATCCCTGGCAGAGGGAATGGCGAGCACAAAGGCCCTGAGGCAAGACCCCAGGCTGCAGGAACCTGTGCAAGGGGAGGAAACCAGGGCTGGACTCAAAGGTCTGCAGTGCCCAACTTGTGCACTGGAGTCTACCTGCCTGAGGCAAGGACCGTCACCAGTGCTCGGAGGGGCGATGGGCTCCTATGTGTGCCTTGAAAGGACCAGGAGAGCAGACCAGGTCATGGGCAGTGCCTGTCCCAGCAGCTGTTGAGGCTGGGTCAGTACCTGGTTTTCCAGATGAACAGGTGGAGGTACCAGAGGTCTAGCCAGTCATTCAGGCCATGCAGTGGGAGCAAGGTGGACGCACGCCTGCCTGATCTCAGACCGTGGTGTCCTGTTGCATCTGGACATGAAGTTCAATGATGCCCGATGCACCAGGGCAGGAGCGGCAAGGCCTCATCAGCTTGGTATGCCCCACGCAGGTCTGGGTGTGACTGAGGAAGAGTGTGGGGGCTGCTCCCAGCTCTAGGGGCCGCTGTTGAGCTCCGGGTCTCCTTCTAAAAGCTGAGCTGGGGGTTGGCTCAGAAGCCAGTGGGAGCGGCTGTCTTTGATCTGATTTCCACAGAGCGCCTTTGTGTGGGGGCAGGTACAGCCTCCTCTTAGCGGTGAGAAAACTAACCCAGAGTGAGGTGGCTTCCCCAGGCACACACACCTCCAAAGGCAGGGCTGGGACCCACAGGCGGCTCTGCTGATGTGGAATCCTGTGCTTTACTATCGGCTTTAGTCCTGCAACCAGTTTTGCCCGATAATGCGACTGCCATGGCCATTGTGGTGGCCAAACCTGTGGTCCAGGCCCTGGGGCCATTCCAAACCGCCCCCCCCCCCCGCCATTTTCCTGGCTTGAAGCTTTGGTCATCTGGGTGTACTCACTCACAGATGACTGGTGACAGAGGACCACGGGGCGATCAAAGATTGTTGGAGGAACATTCAGAGTGGGGGAATGGTTCGGGTTTGCTCTGAGTGCCCCGGCTTTGTGGGGAAGGCCCGTGGCGCACAGTGGTAGGAAGGCGGGGGCTCAGGCCAGAAGCATGGGAGAGTGCGATCGCTGTCCTTCAGGGGGCTGTCGCTGTCCGCCCAGCAACTCTGTTCTGGGGCACCCTCGACTCAGGGCAGTCCCACCCCACACGGATGGGTCTTTCATATTTTTAATTTTTTATCAGAATTTAAAATGTTTTTCCAAATGAAACCATCTGTATGGAACCAGGATATGTAGTCAGAAAAAAGCAGAGAGGCGGCCCTACCTCGGCACCAGGCGTCCAGGAGAGGGGAGCACCAAGGAACATCCCTCTGCCATCAGGAAGCTCACACCTGCGCAGGAGCATCGGCAATGAGGGCAGCCCAGGGTCCCACAGGCAGGCCCAGGGCCGCAGACACGCAGAGCGGTGCTTGCAGCCTGGCCAGGGGCGTTTGGGGGTTTCCACGAGAACAACCCTCCCCAAAGCCCCTAGAATGCTCTGGGCTGGTCAGCAGGAGTGCGGGGTAGCATGGGTGGGCTACCAGGTCCAGAGAGCCAGCCCTAGGGGCTGAGGGGCTGATAGCAACAACCCTGCCCCTTCCCCTGCATCCCCACCCCCAGCCCAGGCCCTGCATGGAGTTGGCACCTTCACGGGTCCCTGCAGGGTGTCACAGGCAGGGGGAGTAGAAGTTCTCACCTTGAGAAGGGGGCGTGGGTATCAGCTCAGCGGGAGAGGGTCTGTGATTAGAGAGTGCCTGAAGATGGGCCTTTGTAAGGTGGTGGCTTCTTGTCACTGGAGTGGGCTGCGTGTTCCTGGCACAGAGTGTGCGAGGGGTGGAAGCTTGGATGGCCTTGCTTGGGCCTCATGAGGCTTTGCTGGATTGTGCCTCTGCCCCACTTTCTCCACCCAGCTCCCCAGAGTGTGGGTCTGGAGCCAGATGGCCTGGGTGCCGTCCCATCACCGCTCTTTCCTGGGTGGCTTCGGTTCCCTCTCTGACAGCTGGGGTGAATGTGAGACCCATCTCATGAGGCCCACGTGAGAGTGGGGTAAATTACTGTGCACAAGCCTTTCTTCTTGTCTGAGAACATGGCAATGCTGAGGTTGGAGGGCAAGTTGGTGATGCCCTTACAGACACCTGGGACCGTGGTTTTCCCACAAATGAAAGCGAGGTGGAGGCTCAGGTTTCACCCCCAGCAGAGGGCCCAGCCCCTAGAAATGTCGTCTGAGCAGCAGGGTGGCCAGTTTCGTGGCAAAAACTGAGAGACCACGGTGTCAGAGTGCTTCCCGTCCAGCATGGCCGGGTGGTGGAAGATGCACCCCTGGAGGCCTAAGATGCCTTACACAGCGGTCTTCTTTTATTTTTAAGATCTTATTTTATTTATTTAAATTTACTTTTTATTGTATTTTCCATTACCATTCACCCCCTTATACCACTCTCCCCCTGCGGTCACCACACTTGTCCAGCCTCATGAGTCATTTTCCTTTTTGCTCAGTCCCTCCAGACCCTAACCCCCTCCCCAGCCCAGAGCTGCCAGCCTGCTCCCTGTCTGTGCGCCTGTCTCTGTTTTGCTTGTTAGGTAAGTTTGTTCATCAGATTCCACACATGAGTGAGATCATATGCTATTTGTCTTTCTCTGCCTGGCTTATTTCACTTAGCATAATGCTCTCCTGGCCCATCCGTGCTGTCACAAAGGGTAAAGTTTTCTTCTTTTTTATGTATTCCAGTAAGTAAAGGTCCCACAGTTGTTTTATCCACTCACTATTTGGGGTATCTGTTGACACCTGGGCTGTTTCCATATCCTGGTAATTATAAATAACACTGCAGTGAACATAGGGATGCTATATTCTTTGGAATTAATGTTTTGGGTTTCTTTGGATAATTCCCAGAAGTGGGTCAAAAGGCAGAATGATTTTTAATGTTTTGAGGTATCTCCATACTGCTTCCCACAGTGGCTGCACCAGTCTGCATTCCCACCAACAGTGCAAAAGGGCTCCCCTCTCTCCACGTCCTCGCCAGCCCTTGTTTTTCGATTTAATGATGGCTGTTCGGACAGGTGTGGGGTTTCATCTCATGGTGGTTTTAATTTGCATTTCTCTGATGAGTAGTGACTTTGAGCATCTTTCCATATGTCTGTTGGCATCTGTGTGTCCTCTTTGGAGAAGTGTTCAGGTCCTTTGCCCATTTTTTAATTGGATTGTTTCCTTTTTTGGTATTGATTTTTATGAGTTCTTTATAAAGCTTGGACATCAACCCCTTATCAGATGCATCTGCGAATATGCTCTCCTGCTCAGTGGGTTGTCTTTTCATTTGTTGATGGTTACTTTGCTGTGCAGCAGCTTTTTAGTTTGATGTGGTCCCATTTGTTTATTTTTTCTTTTGTTTTCCTTGCCTGAGGCGATATATTATATAAAATAACTGCTATGAGAAATTTCTGAGATTTTATTGCATAAGTATTCTTGTACGATTTTTATGGTTTCAAGTCTAACATTTAAGTCTTTAATCCATTTTGAATTTGTTCTTATGTGTGGTATAAGAAGGTGGTCTGGTTTCATTTTTCTTTTTTAATATACTTTATTGATTATGCTGTTACAGTTGTCCCAATTTTTTTCCTCGTTCTCCCCCTCTGCCCTACAGTGCTCCACCCTCCACCATTCCCTGCCACCCCTTACTTCATGTTCATGGGTTGTGCATATAAGGTCTCTGGCTTCCCCATTTCCTACACTATTCTTAACCTCCCCCTGTCTATCTTCTACCTACCATTTATGCTTCTTATTCCCTGTACCTTTTCCCTCATTCTCCCCATACCCCTACCTGCTGACAACCCTCCATTTCTGTGATTCTGTTCCTGTTCTAGGTGTTTGCTTAGTTTGTTTTTGTTTTAGGTTCAGTTGTTGATAGTTGTGAGTTTGTTGTCATTTCACTGTTCATATATTTGATGATCTTCTTTTTCTTAGATAAGTCCCTTTGACATTTCATATAATAAGGGCTTGGTGATGATGAACTCCTTGAACTTGACCTTATCTGGGAAGCACTTTATCTGCCCTTCCATTCTAAATGATAGCTTTGCTGGATAGAGTAACCTTGGATGTAGGTCCTTGGCTTTCATGACTTTAAATACTTCTTTCCAACCCCTTCTTGCCTGCAAGGTTTCTTTTGAGAAATCAGCTGACAGTCTGATGGGCACTCCTTTGTAGGTAACTGTCTCCTTTTGTCTTGCTGCTTTTAAGATTCTCTCCTTATCTTTAATCTTGGGTAATGCAATTATGATATGCCTTGGTGTGTTCTTCCTTAGGTCCAATTTTCTGGGTCTCTCTGAGCTTCCTGGACTTCCTGGAAGTCTATTTCCTTTGACAGATTGGGGAAATTCTCCTTCATTATTTGTTCAAATAAGTTTTCAATTTCTTGCTCTTCCTCTTCTCCTTCTGGTGCCTCTATGACTCAGATGTTGGAACATTTAAAGATGTCCTGGAGGTTCCTAAACCTCTCCTCATTTTTTTGAATTCTTGTTTGTTCATTCTGTTCTGGTTGAATGTTTCTTTCTTCCTTCTGCTCCAAATCGTTAATTTGTGTCCCAGTTCCCTTCCCATCACTGTTGGTTCCCTGTACATTTTGCTTTATTTCACTTTGCATAGCCTCCACTTTTTCCTCTATTTTGTCACCATACTCAATCATTCCTGTGAGCATCCTGATTACCAGTGTTTTGAACTCTGTATCTGATAGGTGGGCTATCACTTCATCACTTAGTTCTGTTTTTGGAGCTTTGATCTGTTCTTTCATTTGGATCATATTTCTTTGTATTGGGGCACCTGTTATGTGGTAAGGGATGGAACCTTAGGTAATCACCAGGGCGGGTCTACCCATGTCTCTGTGTCATAGCAGCGTGTGTGGGGGACGGTCCAAGAGGGAAAAATGCTGCTTGCTCGGCTCTCTCCAGTTTTCAGTCACTTACCTCATTATCCACAAGCAAATTGGGCCCTTCTGTTGATGATTCCTGGGTGGGTGGTTTGGTATACATTCTAGGAGCCTGTGGGTCTCTCCAGTGAACTCCCCTGTGTGGCTGGGAGGTTATCCCATCGCTGCAACTTCCACAGGTTTTTATAGACAGGTTTTGAGGCTTTCTTTTTCTGCACTGGAGCCCTGGGTTGCGTGGTCTGTCTCGCTCCCCAGTTGTCCCTACTGGTTTTTCCTCATGCAAATGTGGAATATACTGGTCTGCCAGCCACCACCTTGCTGAGCATCCTCTCTGCCCCTCCTACCAGTTTAGATGAATGTTCTTTAACTCCTCAGTTGTCAGACTTCCATACAGTTCAATTTTCTGGCAGTTCTGGTTATTTTTTGTTTTTAAATTTGTTGTTCTCCTTCTTTTGGTTGTGTGAGGAGGCACAGTGTGTCTTCCTATGCCTCCATCTTGTCTGGCAGTCTAGTTTTATTTTTATGTACATATCTGTCCAATTTTCCTTACACCATTTATGAATAAATTATCTTGCCCATTGAACGTGCTTGCTTCTTCTGTCAAATATTAATTGACTATAAAGGTATGGGCTTATTTCTTGGCTCTCTATTCTGTTCCATTGATCTATGTGTCTGTTTAAGCCAGTACCTTGCTGTTTTGATGACTATGGCCTTATAGTGTACTTAGATATTAGGTAGCATGATCCCTCTAATTTTGTTGTTCTTTATCAAGATTGCTGTTGCTATGTGGGGCCTTTTATGGTTTCACATACATTATTGGAATATTTGTTCTAGTTCTGTGAAATATGTCATTGATAACTTGATAGGAATTGCATTGAATCTATGGATTGCTTTGTGTAGTATGGGTATTTTAATGATGTTAATTTTTCCTGACCATGAACACAGTATGTGCTTCCACTTACTGGTATCTTCTTCAGTTTCTTTCTTCAGTGTCTTATAATTGTCTGAATACAGGTTTAACATCCTTGGTTAGATTTATTCCCAGGTACGGTATCTTATTTTTTTGAAGCAGTTGTGAATGGGATTGCTTTCTCTATTTCCCTTTATGATACTTCTTTATTGATGTATAAAAATGCAGCTAATATCTAGATATTAATTTTGTGTCCTGCTACTTTACTGATTTCATGTATCAGTTCTAGCAGTTTCTTGGTGGAATCTTTAGGGTTCTCTCTGTACAGTATCGTGTCATCTACAAATAATGACAGTTTTACTTCCTCCTCTCCAATCTGGATGCCTTTTGTTTCTTCTTCTTGTCTGATTGCTGTGACTGGGACTTACAGTGCTGTGTTGAATAAGAGAAGTGAAAGCAGATGTTCCTGTCTTGTTCCTGATCTTAAGAGGAATGGTTATAGTTTTTGCCTGTTGAGTGTGATGCTGGCAGTGGGTTTGTCATACATGGCCTTTATTATGTTCAGGTCTGTTCCCTCTGTTCCCACTTTTGCTAAGTGGAATCCATCAAATACGTTTTCTGCATCTATTGACACGATCATGGGTTTTTATCCTTCATTTGTTTGGTGCTGTATCACATTTATTGATTTGCAAATGTTGTACCATCCTTGCATTCCCAGAATAAATCCCACTTGATCATGGTGTATGGTCTTTTTGATGCATTGCTCTATTCAGTTTGCTAATATTTTGTTGAATATTTTAGCGTCTATGTCCATCAGTGTTATTGGCCTGTAATTTTCTTTCTTGTGGTGTCTTTATCTGATTTTGGAATTAGGATGTTGTTGGCCTTGTAAAATGAACTTGGAGGTCTTCCCTCCTCTTGAATTTTGTGAAATAGTTTGAGAAGGAGAGGTGATAATTCTTCTCAGAGTGTTTGATAAAATTCCCCTGTGAAGCCGTCTGCTCCAGGGCTTTTGTTTGTTGGGAGGTTTTTTTTTATTACTGCTTCAATTTTACTAGCGGTAATCTGTCTAATCGATACTTTCTGATTCTTCTTGACTGAGTTTTGGAAGATTGTATGTTTCTAGGAATTTATCCTTTTTGTCCTGGTTGTCCATTGTTGGCACACAGTCATTCATAATATTTTTTGCAATCCTTTGTATTTCTTTGGTTCAGTTGTTATTTCTCCTCTTCCACTTCTGATTTTATTTCTTTGGGTCCTAGCTTTTTATCTTGATGAGTCTGGTTAAAGGTTTGTCGATCTTTTTATCTTTTCAAAGAACCAGCTCTTGGATTCATTGATCTTTTGTATCAACTTTTAAAACCCTATTTCTTTATTTTTGCTCTGATCTTTATCATTTCCTTGTTTCTACTCCCTTTGGGCTTTGTTTATTGTCCTTTTCCAAACTCCTTTAAGTGTGAAGTTAGATTGTATACTTGAGCTTTTTATTTTTTTTGACATAGGCCTGTAATGCTATGAATTTCCCTCTTAGGATTTTATTCCCAGTGTCCCACAGATTTTGGTTGTTGTGTCCTCATTTTCATTTGTTTCAGGGTGACTGT